>JALHCC010000784.1:0-15076 GCA_024340765.1 Tolypocladium cylindrosporum | reverse complement strand
TTGATTTAGGATGTTATGGTTGTGTCTAGAAGGGTTGAGCTCTGCCAAAGTGGTGAAGGTGGCCCACTCGGTGTGATGGCCCACTCGCTATGCACCTACGTTACTCGTTTAACAAAACCTCTCTATAATAAAACTCCGTAATATTTCTTAAATCTGTCTTTGCATGGCTTACATATACTTTATAATGTTTTGCCTACCTCCCAGGAGTAATACACGTCCCAGTCGCCCTAGACGGTAATTAGCGGACCGTACATATTCACGGCATATACATACTAAGGACACACTACCCTAAGGGGACTACATACCAAGGCTTGCTCTAGCGGAGACCCTAATAGGTACTTGGGTACTTATTTAAAGTGCTGCTTAAGCGACGGGAATAACATGGCTAAGTCTTAGCTTTGAGTGCGGAAGTAGTCCTGTTTAGTTCCACCCACTATGTTAACTCTTCTACCGAGACATCCCACTGTCTCCACAACTAAGAGCACAAATATAGTGGAGCACATCAAGGTGGCGTGGAGCAACTGTCCTTAATACGAAGTATGAAGTTACAATTGGTGAGTGCGGCTGTAGAACGGGAAAATAGGTGGTCTGCGTGCTTTGACCCTAGCCAAGAGGCCTAGAGAGGCCTTGGCAGAGAATATGGCGAGACAAGAGGAGCCCGAGCCTGCTTAAGCCGATTTGAGTTAGCTACAGGCTCCCAAGAGGTCAGGCATTGAATGACTTCCATGTCCAGCCGTTCAGGTAGAATGCGGAATTACTTTATTGAGCTACACCAAGGGACATCGGTATCGATGTGTAGCTGACCAACAAGCTTGCCAGCTAGCCCAGGCTACTCGGCTTGGGTGCCGGGGACGGGGCAACGGCGGAGGCGAACGGAGTAGGGCATCTAGCCAACTATAGATGAAGCTCCGGGCTGGGAAAGACGGAGCGGCATGACGTTAGAGGGTGATAAGACAGTCATCGTTCCCTCCACACGAAACACCGGGAAGAACAGCAACACACCGTTCATCATCAAGAGGAAAGAAGTAAAACCCAGGAGCAGTGCGAAAAATATATATGTGGTATTAGACGCGAAGCTGCGGTACAAAGAGATTAGCCGGAGCTATCTACCATGTGCTTGAGAAGACTGAACATACAGCCACCGCGGGTGGTAAGGTAGCTGTTCGTAGGGTCAGTGGCACCTGCCGTGTAGACACACTCGCCCGGCGTGAGGGAAGTAGTATGGCAAAATAAAACGCAAACGGGCCATGGTAGAGGCGCAGGCAATCATAGCAGCCTTCCGCACCGTGGCAACAGATGCTGGGCCAGCATCAAGCCGATAAGCAGCAACGAGACTCTGGATCAACCATCGGACCTCCCCAAGACGCACCGGGCAAGCGATTTGTTTTATTCATGCGGGATATTACGCTATAGTAGCACTGACCGAATGGAGGCCATCTAGACGTGCGCGCTACCGCTGTGGAGAGTCCGCATGCCAGTGTTGTGCAACCCTAGCCGAGAAGGGCGGTCAAGGTAGGAAATGGGAATGCTCATTTGCCACCTGGTCCTCAAGGAGAGGCAACACAGTGGATATGCACTGCATCGTCCGAGACACGACCCTCAGCAGTGCAGACGAAGTGTGGCAAGTTAGTCCATCACGCTTGAATCGAGGGAGGAGCTGAACCCACACACAGTCAAGCTGGGAGCGATGCAGGAGGCGCTGAGATGCATGCCATCTGGAGTGCGTTGCCGAGAGATAACGGAAATGACGAGCAACCGATCCGTGCTGGAAGCAATATGGCGGCCACGACAGCAGTCCGGCCAACACACCATTCGACAGACCTACAACCACGTCAGGCGCCTCGAGGAGAAGGGCATCTCTTTCCTGATGACATGGGTACAAGTAATGCAAAAGAGTTCAGCGCTGGGAACAAAGGTCAAGCCGCAGCTCAAAGAGTAGCCGAGGCAGCATGAACACCAGATCACTATGACAGGCCCGGTCTACGACTTTGAGACTAGCCGTTGTCAAGGATGCTGATGCTGAACACGGAGAAATTGAAGCAGGCCTGCCATTGCGCATCGTTTAGGGTAGGTCTTTCTGGGTGTCACAGATCAAAAACACCGAACCATAAACAACTTACGAAGTAGCTACGAAGAACAATGGGGTGCAAAAAGTATTTGGCACTCCAAGATTAGGCGGGTACAACTGGGGTGTCAAATACCTTTTGCCGGGTACTGTATTTAGACAGAGTACATAAGAACTATCCCTCAGAGCGAAGAGAAATCCATTCCGTGGCAGTTAACTCAATCGTTGCTAATACTATAGAGACTAGCCCACTAGCTATATCATATTTGGACCAACCAACTCGACGTAGGGACTGTCTCTCCCTTGGATACAAAAGCCAATGTAAGCCGGAAAGTGCCACGAAAAACAACCTGGCGTGAAGGTGGCTGCCGCCCTCGGCGGTTTGCCCCTCTATAAGGAAGTGTTCTTATGGGCATACGCTCTCCTGATAGTAGCGTGCGTGCTAGATGTCTCAAACGTCGCCAAATTGAGGCCCAGCAGTCAGGTAAAAGAAAATCAAATGGTATCTCATCGCTGAGTTTTTCAACCATTATATTTCAATGCCCGTCTCTTGCGGCCTTGCGCTTCCTTTTCAATCACTGACACGGCGGCCGCGATGAATTTGACGCCGCTTTTCGGCTTATTTGGTCGGGCGTGGAGCTTGCGATGGCTATTGAGGTTATCCCGGCGGTTGAACTGGTTCTTGCCACAGAACTCGCAAGAGAAGCGGGGAAAGCCTTCACCGTGAGAACTACAGAACGAACATAAGCTTGTGTAGGGTAAAGAGGATATTAGGTAGAATCACTCACGTTGTCTGGTGACGCTTGAGATGCTCCTTGCGAAAGAAAGCTTTGTTACAGCTAGAGTAGTCGCAGCTATATATCATACGACTAGGCTCGATCGCGGTTCCGTCGCTCCGTCCGGAGGTAACCTTCAAAGCCCGAGTATGGACTTGCGGTACTTCTTCTACTATTTTGCCTTGCGTCCCGTAAACCATTATCTGGCGATGAGCATGTAGGGAGCCAGGAGGCGGATCGTGTAGACGGCATCGGTCTAGGGCTGACTGCAAATCCTGATCCGGCTCCCAGGCCCCTGTTTCGTAAGCTTCTGTTTTTCTCTGACAAGGAGAAGGGATAGTACTTACCATGTGACTACGATTTCCTCACCATAGCACTAGAGAAGCACTCAGTCGGCATCATTATGAACGAGTCTGGAATCATATGAGTCTGAGGAGAGATCATATACGAGGTATTGGGGCAAGGTGGCGGAATAGAGCCCGACAAAATTTTCAATTCCATGTCCAGATCCAGAATATGGTCGTAGTCGGGAGTGGTCATAGCATCATACGTCTTTATAGCGGTATTGGAGATGTTGCTTTGAAAGACCAGCTGCCCGGGCTCGAAGTCGAGCTGCTTGGACGTCCATTGCTGAGAAGGAGGCGCCAACGGCCCATAGCCGGAAGAGATAGATGAATAGTTAATTTTAGTAGAGGGATAGGAAATGGGCCTCCTGTGAACGCCGAAGTTGCCCAAATCGGACGGGAAATAAGATTCGAAATGCATGCTAGGGGAAAAAAGAGAGGGTTGCGTTCTAGCAAACTTATAAGACGATCTTCTTTATAATGGAATAGAATCCTCCTGAGAAACATTCATCACACAGTCGTCAGACATGTTTGATGAAAGCCTCGAGTGTGAGAAGTGTGCCTGGTTTCTGGTGGCGGATACTCTATATCCAAAGCCTGCCTCGAAAGATATATGAGAGAGGGAAGGGGGACCAGGGGTAATTGTCGATGGGCGCGTCGTGTAGATTGAACTCTGCCGATTCCGAGGCCGACGGCGCTGTGCGGGAGAGGCTCGAGGGAGTAGTTACGTTGGTTGGCGTTGGGATGAGATGGAACTTTATATGGATTATTTGACGACCTCAAACCTCCAAGCAACTTCCACAGGCGCTTTCTTGAATTGATATTCTTTTGCGGTGGCAATTTGATGATGGCCCCTCCTACGGATCCTTGTCGATGACCCACATCCGAGCTCGGAGTTTACTGATGCACCCCCCTGTCTCCTAGCGCCATGAAAGGGACATTTGACATGGACTCGCCCGAGTATATTGCATCTTTGCTGCTTACACGCAGGATGATTTGACGAGCTCCTGCCTGCAGCACTGAATGGCGATCAATGACCGCACAGCAGCGTCAACAGGACTTAGTACATTTTTCCTCACGCACGGGTGCCACTGAGCCAAGCCGAGGCTTTGTTTAGGGGCTATTCCATACAAGAAACGGAACGGTCACAACCTGCAATTGCATCATCACAAGAACACAAGAGGAAAACTCTAACATCCAGCGGTCCAGCGGCAACTATCCGATCAACTCAAGCGTGCGGATGGACGGACGGACGCTGCCCGCAAACCAGGCCCCAGGATGTTCCTCAGTGGTCGAGAACTAAGAAGGCTGGTGGGAGGGAGGGGCCGGATACGGCAAGCTTGCCAGTCAAATAAGGCAGGTTTCCGTGCACTCTTTTTATGACCTCCTAGCGCACCCTCTGGGCGTGTAGTATGTCCGTGGAAAGTGCGGGTATACATCTTGTGGGTGAGAAGGGGGGTTCTTGGTGACCTACCTATCTAGTGGAGCATCCAGAGGACCTTTATAGTTGCGCGGCTTCCACATGTGGCACCCCAGGCTAGGCACTTACCTGTTTTTTTCGTAACTCGGCATCGTTATCGATGGTCGTCGCGCTAGCATAACGGGGGAGCAATAATATTTGACACTCCGTGGTTAAAGAAAGCCAAATACTTTTTGCTGGGCACAGTAAATAAAGCATATTTTCTACCCTAAAGGCCTGACAATGAAGGCAGTCAATGCCGGTCGTTGTGTTCCGTGCTATGATAGCCGGCTGCCGCACCTACGCATCGCTCACGCAGAGCGATAACTGGCCAGGGCGCCACGGTGGGCTGCGTTTTGCTACGGGGGTTCTGCTTTTGGTGAATGCTCACTGGCCTCCCGATGTATAGCACGGTTTAAGTCATTTACGAAATAATTGCATGGTTTTGCCGTCTGAGTGGCATGTCTCGCTCGGCTAGAGGGGCTTTGCGGCCAAGGTCAACTCAGAGAGGACACGATGCCACCATATGGACGAGCTGGTGCCGGGTAGCCGGCAGATTCTTACTAGGTCTAACAAGCGGCAGACTGACTCGTACGAAGCACCATCCCAAACTGAACGATACTTATGATACAACGCCAATACCAGCAAACTCATTGTTTGTCATTTAGAATGGTTGAGCCAAGAAGGTTGTATTAAGACCAATGTGAAGCTTGAGGGGAATTCGAGTGACAAGGATTTAAACGAACATCAATTGAATGCATTCCACTGTGCAGACCACTGGCCTCTCCATGCACATCTCATATGGCTTCTCGGGAATGCCATCTTGCATTGTTGGTTGAGATTGCCTTGTTAGCATTAGCGGCCGAAAATTCCAAGTGAGTCATCGCATTAGTGTCGTATCATGCGAGATATTTCCGTAGTCAGGAATCCCTGGCCGAGAGGCGTTCTCCTGGCACTAGATGATCAGCCGAGTATCCTCCCCTGAATTGGCTGTGGAAATCCACATCATCCGACAAAGGCTTTACACTAATAGTCATGCGGCCTCTGCCGAGTATGTCTGCCGAGCATGCCAGTTGGAGATTCACACAGTCCTTTTTCCATCGCCCACCGGCAGACACCCTGGAAACTCAGTTTAGTGCACGCTCTGACTTGACCCCTTTGTCCGCACCGTCGTATTGTTTTCGGCCAAAGCACGTCTTCCTCCACACCGCTACATGAATTATGCAGCATGTTCCAGGCTCGGGAGTGCTTCATTCGGCTCTCTAAGGGTACAAGATAGACTGCTGATCCTAGAAGCTAATATGCTTCTCAGCTGAGGCTCGCCTGGATATGACTTTCTGCTTCAGGGTGAAGGCCATGGCAGCCACGTTTTATGCAAGAGCGTAATTTAGAGGGACGAAAATAAAGTTTAGGCAGCCAGACAGATTGCAGAATAAGGGTAATTTAGTTGGCGTGAACTTGTGAGGAGCTCGTGTCCACAATGCTATGCCGGGAACCATGCGGGCAGACTACATCGAGCGGAGTATGATGGCCGTCGACCGCGATAGATCGACAGCCCGACAGCAATCTTGCAGATCGGTTGAACTCGCATAGTGCGACATCAGGGCTGACCTGCTTGTCAGCTCACAGTTGAATTCGCCTCCTTCACTATCTCCTCTTCGTTCCCTAACGTGCTAAAGGCCGTCAATGAGTCAGCCATAGCGACTTAGGCGACTGCCCTAAAATTAACTACGGGACGGCCACGGCAGGTAACCCAGCATGCGTCGACAAGAAGTCATGGCAAATCATGAAAGTCTCGAGGAGACGATATCCTCACTTGGAGAGGCTTGCTGCCAACGGTGGCCGACACAAAATTTCTCTAGAGTCGAGCAAGGGGTAGGTAAGAACTTTATTTTTCGTCTCCTTTGGCCGGTAGGGCTAAATCAGGGTATGGGGATTACTATAGTTTTCCTCTACTAACTACCTATATAGTTTAAATAGGAGGGGCATAAGCGATAAGTAGAACGTTCTAGGTTAGAGTTACGACGAGTATACGGAATTAGAAGCTCGTATCGTCACTATACAAAAACGGTTCTAGAGAAAGGGATTAAACTATAGATAGATCATAGATATACATACACTGCCCGAAACCAACCTAGTATTAGGTAGCTACCGCACCTCTTACTAAGATCCCTAACGACTTTGCAGGCTAGATTACTACATAGGAAATGGCCACTAAATATACCCCAGCAAAGAAGACCAGAGGTATAGAGAACTAAAAGACGTGGTTCCACGACCTTGCTAAGATCAACTAACCGATCCTTAGCAGCTAGGTAGCCCTTTATGCCGAAATCTATAAGAAAAGGCTTGAGGACAAGTCGTTAACGATTAGAGAGGTTGCTAAGGATCTTCGAAAGGAAGCCAAGAGGCAGAATCTCTCTACTTAGCGCTACGCATAAGCTAATTTAAGTTAAGCAAGACTTCGGCTTGCCTTATCTTACCCTTTCGAACGCAGGATTGCCTCGACTTAGCATAGATTGAGTGAATCGGCTTGTTTAGCTATTATAAGGCTTGGCAGCTAGAAATGGCCTAGGGCATCCTGTTGATAGCTTCATGTCCCCACTGACCGCAGCATCTCGTTATCGTCGCCGCCCCCAGCCCCGAAGAAGTTAGCTAAGATTACATAACTTTATCGAAGCCAGATTTTCATCAATTAGACAATCTCTAGCATTCTCGTCGTTACTAATAGCCGTTATAACGTTAGCATAAGGATTGCTAAGCTAAAGAACCTCTAGTAGTCTGCTGCTATCGCCGGTATTGCCTCGATATCTAAGGCTATTCTACTAAGGTGCGGAAATATGGTCTGCCGGTCTCGCCACCACTGAATAGGGTTACTTACTATCCTCTAGCTAGCCAAGCCGAAGTATATATTAAGCTTATTACTAACGCATACCTATGGCCTTCGGGTAGCTCTTGAAGTATTAGAAGAAGGAATCTAGCTCGCACCTTGCTAGCGTTTACCGCTGAGATATATATTCTTGTAAGCTCGGTAACGCCATTGATAAAGTCTTTGTTGCTAACGGCTAACACCACTTCTCGAAGTAGGTTTAGATACCTTCCTTGGCATCACAAAGCCACTCTAGCCATGCCGACAAGGTCCAGTTTGCCTCGAGCTAAATAAAGCTTAGGCCGGAATAGATAATAACGGCAGTAGCGAATAAAAGCGACTCTCCGAGCTCGATATAGTATTCGTTAGCCTTAGCCTAAGCATTGTTAATAGATACGTAGATATATCTCAAGGACTTACTACTCAAGGCGAGGACATCGCTTATAGAACTAGTTGCGGAATTGCTACTACACGTCGGCGACCCGGAGATACCCCAACCTCGCAAGTATCCAGCTAGTTAGCTAATGCCGAGCCTGCGCGGGGCATGCTGTTCGGCATGCTGCTAGAGTTAACGGCGGCTTCGGGATATTATCAGCGGCTACGGCTTATGCCTTTGCTGCTTGCCGATGAGCATATTGTAGTTAATGCAAAATCTGACCTGTGATCTCTATAGGGTCGTTATAAAGCTGCTTCCAATCCTCGAGATGCTCGAGACGCCCGTTAAGACCTCGTAAGGCCGGCTATGACTATCCCCTTTCCCCTAACCTTAGAAACGCATTGTCAGGCGATATATAGGCTCAAGAACTTTAGGCGCCAGTCATTAATAATTAGATAATCTTAAGATAACACTTGATTTGAGATATCCGGGTCGCGATCTAGATAGGTACATCTAGTAGCTTACTAGCGACTGTAGCATAGCATAGGAGAGGTCGTCTAGCGAAATAAACGATGGAGCTTAAACTATAGGAACTAGTACCTGCATAGCGCATCAAAGCCGGTTGCCATGCCTTGTGCGTACTCGTCAAACACAAGCGGAACAGAGGCTCCTTCTATTAGGGAGATCAGACAATCGCCACCACGTCCTGCCGTATCCGCAGGCAAATACATAGAACCACAGTCACACAAAACAGCAACAAGAACAATAATAGCCAGCCATCGTCTCATATCTCATCACCGTCATCTACCAGCAGTAATCACCCATTCTTCGGACTCGATTACGTGTCCATGTCTTTGTCGCCTAGGGGGCGCCTTGCCTCAGCCCACCCTTGCAGATCCTGGGTTTAGCCTGGCTCCTCGTGCGACTTGATGCCACATTAGACCCAAGCCATAGATCAACCTTAACATTTACCTTAATTTGCACTATCACCGTCAGCAGAAGAAGTCCTTATCGGCAGGAACCGTAGATAGACGTTATAATACCATAAGGCTGCTCTTTTAATAGCACTAGGCCGATAAGTTAGACCCCCCTCCTTCCGGCATACCCCTCTACCGGTACCGTTTTACACTAAAGTGACTTTTTACTAATTCGATTATTTATTACATAAAATAGCAATAGCTTTAGTACGATAAGATAGGATATATAGTACAGTAATGCTAAGTATATATATCTAAATAATATATAAGAGTTTATAAATAGCTAGCTTATAATAAATTTCTTAAGAAATTCTAGATAGAATGTCCGTACTTCTATAGAGTTATCTAGTTTCCATTTCAACACCAACAACTCCCTCCTCGTACTCGTAGATCTATCTATCCATCCATCCATCCATTAAGCACCCACCATGCCCGGGCCTTTTCATCCTAGTCTTTCTGGCGTCAAGACCCGATATATGCCTCCTTTCTATCGTTGCACAGCCCCAGCGCCCAGTATCTTAGCCAAGCGACTAACACCCTCAAGCAAAGTGCCCACCCGCCGCCGCCGCCGACCACCCAGCTACCTAAGCTATACCCTAACCACTATATTTACTCGTAGAATTGCGGTAGCTCCAGCAGGCCCCTTTCTGGCCCGAGCGCCCGGGTCGCTAGCAGGCTCGCCGTGCCCCGTGCTCCGTACAAAGTAATAAACTCGAGCGCGTCGCCTAGAGCACTCCCGCCTAAAGTTTTCTCTAGGCTCCCCGAACTCTCCGCTGCGTCTAATAACTCTCCCTCTCCTTCTCTCCGCTTTTTAGTTCCCCTGCTTTACAGATTCCGCCGATTTAACCTCGTTCGCTTATGCTCTATTATTATGTCTGTGCCGTTTCTAGCTATCGCTCGTTAATACAATTCACTTTGTGATTCGTACCTGCATCTTTCAGTCCTATTCTTATTCTCATTCTTATTCTCACGACGGGACACTTCCTTCTCTTCCACTCCGTTTGCCGGCGGCGATACGTCACGAGACTCCCGCCGTTTTCTTTCGCTCGCGCTTTCCTTAGCCCTTAGCCTTTGACATACTCGTCCTTCTTTACCCGACATCACCTCGACCGCGTAAGTGCCGATCATCGGCCGCTTATCACCATAGTCTCCTCCAGGTCGTCCTAGACAGGGCTTGTCCTTGCCGGGAGCCTGCTCTTTAGCGGCACCGCGGCGCAGGCGCAAGTATACCAAATCGACACGGCGGGTATAATCCATCTCATATCAAGTCCCGTTGCCCGTCTCAAATACTAATGCGTACATATGCGCAGATAATATCCGCCAGTCGGCCCGCACCCTCGCCTACGACCTCATGCTCTTCTACTCGGGCAATAAGACTGGCGGCATCCCCGGCACCCTCCCCGGCCCGCCGCCCGCCGGGCCGTACTACTGGTGGCAGGGCGGCTCCATAATAGGCACCTACATCGACTACTGGCACCTCACGGGCGACTCGAGCTACAACAAGGTAGTCATAGAGGGCATACTGCACCAGGTCGGCGAGAACCAAAACTATATGCCCGCCAACCACACGGCGTCGCTCGGCAACGACGACCAGGGCTTCTAGGGCATATCGGCCATGCTCGCCGCCGAGCTCAAGTTCCCGAACCCGCCCGACGACAAGCCGTAGTAGCTAGCACTCGCGCAGGCCGTGTAGAACACCATGGCGGACCCGAGCCGTCACGACTCGACGTGCAACGGGGGGCTGCGGTGGCAAATTCCCTTTTCCAACGCCGGATACAACTACAAGAACAGTAGGCCTCGTCCCCACCCGTGCGGTTGACCCAAGTGACTATCTCTAACAGCACCAACAGCCATCGCCAACGGATGCTACTTCAACATTAGTGCCCGCCTCGCCCGCTACACCAAGAACGAAACGTATACCAAAAAGGCCGAGGATACGTAGGACTGGCTATGGGGCATTAACTACATTAACCACGAGAACTAGCGTGTTTACGACGGCGCCCACGTCCACACCAACTACACCGACGTCAATAAGGCCACCTTTTCGTATAACGCCGCCATCATACTGCAGGGCGCGGCCTTTATATATAACTTCGTGAGTGCCATCTATAACCCCTAACCTCTATCTACTATTCGATACTAAGGAGTATAATAGACCGACGGAGACCAAAAGTAGAAAGAGCGCGTCGACAGGCTCACCGACGCGCTCTTCAGCACCTTCTTCCCCAAGGACGTCGCATACGAGGTCCCCTGCGAGGGCCGCAAGGGCGCCTGCTCCCAGGACATGCTCACGTTTAAGGGCTACGTGCACCGCTGGCTCGCCGTAGTAACGCTCATCGCGCCCTTCACGCGCGACAAGATCCTTCCCATCCTACGCAAGTCAACCGAGGCGGCCGTCAAGCAGTGCACGGGTAGCCAGACGGGCCGCGCGTGCGGCTTCTACTAGGGCGGCGGCGAGTACGTAGACACGGCGGTCGATAAAACTACCGGCGCCGGTGAGGCCATAAACGTGCTCGCGGCGGTGTCGAGCCTGCTCATCAACGAGGCGAAGGGGCCGGTTACAAACTCGACCGGCGGCATCTCCAAGGGGAACCCAAACGCGGGCGGCGGGCGGGACAACTGGTTCAAGGAGTCAAAGCCTATCACAACGGCGGACCGCGTAGGGGCAGGCATCCTGACATTCTTGTTTCTAGGCGGCGCGATTAGCACGTTTGTCTAGATAAGCGTGTTTGACTGATCTTGAGTCAAGGATATAGATAGGGTCTTGATATAGAGTCTTAGGGGCGTTGGATACATATAGAAGAACATGGAGGTAAGCGTTTCACTAACTGTTCGGTCGATAGTATGCGGATTGACCAAGACTTTTAGGGAGCATGTACTTAGTAGCATCGAGTAGAATCTTATTATTATAACGTCTAGGTAGAATAAGCCTAGAGTTAACGTGGTTTTCGTGAATATCATCCAGCGCAACGACCCCTACGACAAGCACCGCCTGCCTAGCTTTGCCGACAGGGTGCTCAACGTAGCGGTTCCTAAGTAGAAAGTCTCTAGTCAAATAGCTCGTGCCGGAGTACGTCCGTGTGGTTCTGGGCGTCCCCCCGAACCTCAAGCGGATATACTTTTAGCAGGATAACGAGGTCTACAAGGATAGACACATTCGGTAGTGCGTCTCTAACTACGCCTATCCGTACGCTACTAAGACCTTCGAGAAGTAGCCCGGCTTGTGCGGAAACACGCAGGCCATGATATATTCTCCTAACGTAGACAACCAACCCGACTTTGCTAAGTATCAGATCCCGCGGGTCCATATACAAGGACTACCTCCTAAGATTAATCAAATGGCCGAGGAGCGCGGAGTCGAATAGTGGCCTATGGTTCTCATCGAGTTTGAATCGGTCATGACACGGTACCGGTGGTTATAGGAGACCAAGCACATACCGAACAACGAGGAATTGCTCAGCGGAATTTACGAATCGTCTTGCGATGTCGATCTTTTAGAATCCGAGACGGATATAGACGAATATGAGAGCGACAGCATAGACGCGGAGATTATCGTGGACGACGATGCGTCACAGAGGACGAGATTGTGCCAGCGGCTCTTTCTAATGGGCATCCCTCCGCTGACGAGGGAGGTGCCTCTGGCGCGAGATTCTTAAGCCCTGAGCCAGAGGATGATAACGAAGGCGAAGGGGACGGACCTGGGCCAGCGCCTCGAGAGTCGACCGCCACAACGCAGGATTGTGACGGATTCACACGACGGCGACGACGCTGAACCGGATGAGCCCAAGGCCAAACGGGCTCGGACGGGGCGTGCCATTATAGTGGATTCGGATGATGAAGAGGGCGCAGGCTCAGCAGCGGTGCCAGTTGTGCCCATTTCCGACTGGGAGCCAGATGGCGGTGCGGGAGGTGCCAAAACAGCGGCAACGAACGGCGACTCCAGCTCATCAGAAGAAAACTCCGATAACGGTGATAACAGTCCGCCGAAACAGCGCATGTCGTTAGTAGAGCGGCTACAAACGAGTCGCGAAGCCATCCCCATTCCGTCGTCGGATAGCGAGGGCGGTTCCGCAGAAGATAACGATAACGAAGATAACGAATATAAGGACGGGGAGGACGAGTTTAGAGACGGGTTGATTAATAGAATAGCCGCCGAGTCAGACGGCGAGGGAGAAGACGAGCCTGACGATAGGCCTGCTGATAACTATTGCAAAATACAAGTTCTGACGGATAACGCATTCTTGGCGCCTGCCCCCGCCAAGTATAATTTGATTAAAAATAGATTGGCCGCTAGGATTATTATACCACTCGTCTAATCGTTAGTCCTGCGATACGTCGCCGTTACTCTAAGAGGTATAGCTAGTGCTATATAAGAATTAGGTTATAGCATCATCTAGAGGAGGAAACGGATATACAGAGTTTGCCAAGCAATGGTTAGCGGACGTGAGATATCCAAGAGCCAGCCGGCCCACAGAGTTAGGGATGGCTCCACAGAGTCCCCTACAAGCGGTACAGGAAGCAAAGGCAACCACTACGATAAAGCCAGGATATTCTTATGAAAAAGATCCCCTATCTCTGCCTAGACATAGGCACTAGTACACTAGTATATCCGATTGTAGAATTATGTCTTTCGGGTGGCTATTCCCGTCCGTATCACGAGTATGTCCGCAAATTGCGCGTATAAAATCCGAGCTATGAATCTTAGCGCTAACAACTTCCCATCGAACCATATTAAGTAAGAGGATAACGGTAAAGAGGGAGTGTAAATAAGAACGGAAAATATACTTTAAGTCAATAAATGTCCGTCGTTTGTCAAGCAAGCGGCCGCCTAACCTTTATAGCAGGCGCTAAATCTCATCTTGCTATCTGTGTGTCTGTTCTTTGTTCTTCTCAGAGATTCATTAGATCCACTAGATATTTCAAATGATTAATATAACGCCTTTGTACTCTACATAAGCAGTACAATAGAACCTGATTCACAATCCCATAAGTCCCTTCCTACTCACTAGAAGACTTCGATTTTGCACCGCCCGATTCTATCGAACGATAAGAATAGGACCTAGGCTCGACTTATAATGCGTTGCGAAGCCTTTCCTTTACTCATCTCTATCAGCCTACCGACGCCCGCCTTTGATACGTCAACCGAACTCAACTATCTATGCCCTCTGCCGACTAATAACAATAGCTCTTGCATTGAAATGTGGGACCCAGCCGCTTCCCTCATTCTTGTCAAACTATATACAATTTCCGCCCTATGGTTTACAACCGGACCATTAACTCACACACTGTTAACGGTTCTGTTATAAGTTACATATTCAGCAATAGAAGCTCTTAGCGTCAGCGGATCCCGCCAGCCTTCAAGCAGTCCTTTCCATTGCGGCTGGAAGTCATGCAACAAGGTAATAACCACCGGATTGTAAGGAGCCACATTAGATTTTTGACCGTTTCATAAGAGTTTCAGAAGCCGTTGGGATTTAAAAAGGCATTACAGAACACATACCAGAGAGAAGCCGTACATGTGTACAGCGCCGGGCTGCTATAAAAGCTTCATCTAGAAAGGGGCATTAACCATCCATACTCGAGTCCATACAGGCAAAAAGCCTTATCAATGCCAATACTTCGGCTATACAAAAAGTTTCTTAGATATGCATATAATATGAGATTTCATGGTCAAAGCCTAAGTTAATTATTGCACAGTCATCTAGTCGCTCTCGGCATCAACGTATCTACACGCACGAGGGTCGATATGCCTATTCGCACGATAGATGCCAGAAAAGGTTCGTTCTGCCTGTGCTTCATATATACTCGATGCTAACCAGCGTCAAGTTTCTATCGCAGAACGACCATAATACGACACGAACGAAAGGCTCACCAGAGTACGGCAGGGGGCTCTTAGGGAGTTCCTAAAACGTTCCAGCAACCAGATTATCTAGATTAGCAACTTTGTAACATAGCGCAATAAATATATCAGCCAGTATCAGCGCTCATCATAAATCAACTCAATTAATTAATTACCCCAATCAAATGAATCAACCCGGCCGATTCTTCTATTCAATTAAATCAATTCCAGTGATTTCTAAGTTGATATAATTTGATTAAGTTAATATATACTAACGTAGGTGCATAGCGAGTGGGCCATCACACCGAGTGGGCCACCTTCACCACTTTGGCAGAGCTCAACCCTTCTGACGCGTTTTTCTCAACAACCAGTCA
>JALHCC010000782.1:0-14993 GCA_024340765.1 Tolypocladium cylindrosporum | reverse complement strand
CGCTGCGCGACCTGCGCGTCCTCGTCGGCCGGCTGACGGCGGGGCCCGGGCTCGGCTCCGTCGCGGACCCGATGCTCGGCGCGGGGCCGGCGCCCGCCCCGAGCGTGGCCCCGTCGCTGCTGTCGCACGAGCACCACCACCACCACGACCTGCTGCCGCCCATGGTCATCGGCGAGGACCCCGTGCTGTACGACGAGCTGATGACGTGGATGGGCGACGACTGGCCGATATTCAGCAGCTACATGGAGTAGACGGGCACATTGGGCTACATGGAAAAGGCCGGTGCCATAGGGCATCTTGTCCGGGATTGCTTTTGACGGAGTTTGACGGGGACAGGTGGCTTTATGATATCAACAATTGGGTATGTTTGACGCTAGAGGGCTACACCGGTGGGATGTCTCTTGGATGGTAATGAAGCGGTAATGAGCAAAATACACCTCGATAAATAGAAAGATGACCCTGGATCTGTGGGTGCAGTGGTGAACTGGTGAACTGGTGAACTGGTGATGTTGGTTGTTTAGTCGGCCATAGCCAACAGCTTTGCACGAGCTCAATGCATCGCCAAAATGTGATGCAATGCGATCGCTCAAAACTGTGTTGAAGTAAATTGCAATATCAGTTCATGTCTGAAGCTATCCCGCGTCACTACGGAGTCGACGGCGGCTGGGCGGAGCAGTGACGTCGCGGTGTCGCACATCCGACCTCACCTGCTCTCTCACTCACTCACTCACTCACTCACACTCACAGCGCCATGTCGCCCAAGCACGCGCTGCTACACAGGCCGCGCTCCGTCCATCGTATCCTGCATCATCGTATCCTGCATCAACCCCTCTCCACCATGGCCCCCGGGAACCTCCAGAAGCGCGCGGTCGCGGGCAGCTTCATCTTCAAGTACCCGGACGACGACCCCTCCGCGCGCCCGCAGGTTGCGCTGTTCCGGCGCAGCGGCGACGTCAGCACGTATCAGTGAGCGTCTCCCCGGTCTCCATCGCGTATAGCTGCGGCCGCTGACACCCCCAGACACAAGTACGCGCCCATCTCGGGCGGCGTCGAGGCCTCCGACGCCAACCCCCTCGCCACGGCCTGGCGCGAGCTCCACGAGGAGACGACCCTCGCGCCGCCGTCGCTCCGGCTCCTGCGCCAGGGCAAGCCGTACAGCTTCGTCGACGCCTCGGTCGGGCGCGAGTGGACCATCAACCCCTTCGCCTTCGCGCTCGCGCCCGGCGCCGCGGCGCGCATCGCCATCGACTGGGAGCACGAGGGCTACGCGTGGTTCGACCCCGCGGCGGTGCGCGACGACGCTTCCTTCGGCGGCGTGCCGCGCCTGCTCGAGAGCCTGCGCCGGGTGTGGTTCGAGGTCGACATGGGCCGCGGCGCGGCGGACGTGCTGGAGCGCGGGCTGCGCGCGCTGCGCGAGGACCACGAGAGCGGCGCGGCGCAGCTGGCGGCCATGGCGCTCGACACCTTCGTCGACGTGCTGCCGCGGCTGGACGCGGCCTCGCGGGACGGGTGGTGGCGCAACGTGCGCTTCGCGGGCTGGCACCTCTGGAAGAACGGGCGTGAGAGCATGGGCGCGCCGGTCCTGAGCGTCGTGCTGGCGAGCCTCGACATCATCGCGGCGCGGCTCCCGTCCGGCGCCGACGACGGGCTCCCCGCGGGCTTCGTCGACGACGCCGTGTCCGCGATCAGGCAGTTTGCGCAGCAGCGGCGCGCCTCGAGCGGCAAGATGGCCGACGCCTTCGCTGCGTTCCTCGCGGAAAAGACGCCCTCCCTCTCCGAGCCCGTACGCATCGTCACCCTCTCCGCCTCGTCGACCATCACCGCCGCCCTCACCCACGCCCTCGCGCAGGGCATCCCGCTGCACATCCGCGTCCTCGAGTCGCGCCCGCTCTTCGAGGGCGCCAAGACGGCGCGCGCCCTCGCCGCGTTCGCCCGCGATCGGGGCATCCAGACCGACGTGTCCGTCCACACCGACGCCAGCGCCGCCCTCGCCGCCCGCGGCGCCGACGTGCTGCTCCTCGGCGCCGACCTCGTCGACCGCGCCGGCAACGTGAGCAACAAGACGGGCTCGCTGCCCGCCGTGCTCGCCGCGCGGCACGTGTCCCCGGGCGTCAAGGTCGTCGCGCTGGCCGGCACGGAGAAGATACTGCCGTTTGACCCCCCGGGCCACGAGGACAACGACCCGGCCGAGGTGTCCCGCAGCTGGGGCGACGGGGGTGCGCAGCAGGGAGGCGACGTGACTGTGAGGAACGTCTACTTCGAGTGGGTGTCTGCTGGTCTTATTGATCACTATGTTACCGAGCACGGGGTCACGACGGCAGAGGGCATTGCGACGTGTGCCGAAGATGTACAAAGGCGAGCGGACCGCTTCTTCGCCGACCTGTAAAGTCAGAGTACTGTATCATACAACTTGACCTACGAGTATATAAAAAACCTCGTCTTGCCCTCACGACGGGGCATCCTCTCCATTCTCACCCGACCTACGAGTATATAAACAACGTCATCTTGCCCTCAAGGCGAGGCATCCTCTCCATCCCCACCCGCATCCGTATCGGCCTGCCCCTGCGCCAGCTGCCTCTGCAGCCCCCTCCTGTCCACCCGCATCGCCACCTCAATCTCCCGCTCCCCCTCCCGCAGCCGCGCCTTGCTCGCTGCAACCTCGCGCTCCCGCCTGCGCCTCTGCTCCTCCACGACGCGGTCCCGCTCCCGCAGCGCCTGCTCCCGCCTCTCGCGCGCCTCCCGCTCCTTGCGCCTCTCCGCGTCGTCCTCGGCCGCCGCGTCGGGGTCCTGCGGCGGCGGCGGGAGCGACTGCACGTACGCCTCGATCAGCGGGTCCCGCGCCTTGGCGTCGAGCGAAATGTATCGTATGTCGGTGAGCACTTGTGTCGGCAAGCCGCTCGACAGCGACTTGTTGTGTAGCAGGTGGACCGGCTGGGCCCTGAGCAGGGCCGTCAGGTCGGACCGCAGCGTCGCCTGCGGCATCTTCAGCCGGTTGATGTGCTCGCGGTACGCCTTCTCGCGGTCCTTGTCCGACAGCTTCATGTCCTTCATGGCCTCCTCCTTTTTGTATTTCCTCCGAAACTCGGGCCAGTAGAGCTTGGGCGTCGCCTTTTCCTGCAGGAATGCCATGTACGCGACCTTGGGGTCCTTCTTCTCCTGCTTCGCTCGCTGCTCCTTGCGCTCCGCAATCTTCTCGCGCATCCACTCATCCCAGCACTCCCTGCGGGCCTTTGTCGTGCTCAGAGCCGTGTACCGGGCGTCGTCGATGACTTTGCCCTCTTCCAGGAGCTTGTCCCAGGGGCTGTAGGGGTTGATGTTGAAGTCGTTGAGCAAGTCCTTGAAGAGGAGCTTTGCGTCCTCTTCTGCAAAGGCTACACCCTCGGTGCCCTCGGGCCAGCTTTCCATGTTTCCGTCGTCGTAGTCCCCTGGCTCGAGCCCGTAGTCATCGCCCATGAGCTGCAGCTGCGCCGCGATGTCCGCTTCGGTGAACTCGACCGGCCCGTTCTGTTCGTCTCCGGAAGGATCGCCTGTTCGTTGTCGCTTCGAGCGGTGCTCTCCATCGAGTTCACCGCCGTCCTCGTCGTCCGTCACCTCGACCTCTTCATACTCGGAGCTGTCTCCGTCATGCGGGTCATGCACCTGCGTCTTCTTTGCCTCGTCCTTCTTTGCCTCGTCTTTCTTTGCCTCGTCCTTCTTCTCCTCGGTCGCCTTGTTTTCGTCCTCTTCACCCGCAGCCTTGCCGCGTATCCGCGCCTTGTCCAGCTCCAAGATTCCCGGCATCAGCTTCTCGGGTATGCGCCAGTAGCTGGTCTTCTTGACGGGGTTGTAGACGAAGCGCCGCGAGTACTTTGTGTAGACGAGGATCCACGGCTCGCATCCCGGAATCGCCTCCTTTCTCCGCGGCTTGTCTATCGGCTGCGGCCGTGGCCGCCCATCGAAGCCCCCTCGTCCACCGCGTCCACCGCCATAGCCACCGCGATGATGCGACTGGGGCTGCGGGTTGAGCTGGGCCATGTAGGCATTGGCGACGTTAGGGTCGGCGAGGTTCGGGACATTGGGGAAGGGTGCGTATGCGGTCGCTGGTCCGGGTGCGGGCTGCGCAACAGGCAGGCCGGGCCGTTTGTACGTCGACTCTTTGGTTGCTGCGTTGTAGTAGTAGGGGTGGCCCGTCGGCGCCGTGTGCTCTGTCCAGCCTGGCGGTAGGGGCGCTGCTGCTGCAGCTGCCGCCGCGGACGGCTTGTATGTCGACTTCAGCATGCTGTCGTGACGGTCGTAAACAGCATCCTCCGGTTGGGAATCGACGTCGCAGGCTCGTTGGTGATGCAGGTGTGTAGGTGATGTCAACAGTCAAAAACTACATAGCTCGGGAAGTGGTGGGGCAGGCAGCGTCACACACATCACCGAGCACGCCCTACCCTATACCAAGTTCCAGTGTCGGCGATGGACTGCACGTCTGTTCCAAGTGTCTTTTTGGGTTTGCAAAAAAGAATGTATAATGTATTAAGAAAATGCCGCGAAAGTTCTGGTCCATAATTGTCTACACTGTATCATCTTGTGTGTTCGTTGTGCTGGACGAGTCATTATGGTGGCACTACCCGACACAGGGATTTATTCCCATAAGCCACGATACCTGCCCACCCTCAACTCCTAGTCTCGTCCACTCTCTTTGCTCATTGCTTCAACCCCGTGCCTCATACTCCCTTATCCCCACACCTAAACGCCTTATAGCTGCCCTCAGCCCACCTCAGTCCTAGGTATCCGAGCAGCATCTTCGTATGGCTTCGAGTCAATTGTGCTAGTTCCAGGGTGGCGAGAGAGCCAGCCTCATTCACGCGCCCACGATGGCCCCGGCACGGCGCGGCAGCTCGTCGTCGACGACGGTTCCCAGGTCTTCCTTGGGCAGGCTGTGGAAAGTACGTCGCGCCAACCTCCGCGCCAGTACTGGGACTGACGGCCATAGACTACGCATGCTCCGGACTACGTCGGCTTCATCGTGCTACTCACGGGATGGATCCTGGTGAGTTGCTGCCAACTCGTTGAGACGGCTCCTGTCCCTGACGTTGTATCGCAGATCGTCAACCTCGTCACGCCGTTTCATCGCATGTTCTTTGTCAACGACCTCAACATATCCTACCCCCATGCCAGCCATGAGCGCGTCTCCGTGCGTACGTATCTACCACCCTCGCATCTCTCACGAGGCCTTTCGGGCAGCTCACACCCAGCAGCAATGAACTTTGTCTACGCCCTGTACATCCCCCTGGGCATCCTCATCGCCTACAACCTCGCCTCCCGGGCGTCCATTGCCAAGCACGAGGTCACGTACCTCTCCTTCGCCATCGCCATATGCCTCAGCTCCGTCCTCACCGACATCATCAAGAACGCCGTGGGCCGCCCTCGCCCGGACCTGCTGGACCGCTGCCACCCCACGCCAGACACCAAGCCCAACGTCCTCGTGACGCTGGACGTGTGCACCGCGGCGGACGACCACACGCTGCAGGACGGCTGGCGCTCGTTCCCGTCCGGCCACTCGTCCTTTTCCTTTGCCGGCCTGGGCTTCCTGAGCCTCTTCCTCGCCGGGCAGCTGCACGTGTTCCACTACGCCGTGGGCGGGCGAGATCTCAGCCGCGCGCTGCTTTGCCTGATGCCGCTGGTTGGCGCCGCCTTGATCGCCATCTCACGCTGCGAGGACTACCGCCACGACGTGTACGACGTGTGCGTCGGGTCGGCGCTGGGAATGACCGTCGCGTACTGGAGCTATAGGAGACATTGGCCCCGGCTCTCGAGCCCCAAGTGTGACGAGCCTCATCCGCCACCAGGCGCCGATGCTCAGGCTCACGGTTGGCACCGCGTTAGAGACGAGGAGGAGGCCAGCGTTGATGTAGGCCACGACTTTGAACTTCAAGCGGCGCGGCCCACATGAGACTGATGTTGGGAGTAGGCATGCGATGAAGCCGAAAGGCAGCCTGCACTGCACGTCTTTGCTCTTTGAGAGGTTGGTAATCACATAGACTTACGGACTGATTAGGCTTTGCGTCGACGTGTACAATAGACGGGAGGTACGGAACCGAGCCAGGGACGACCTTTCACTGCGCGTTTCAAATTGGTTATATTTTTACAAGGGCCGCTACAAGGGCCGCGTGCCAGCAGCCTTTCTCAAGTCCTCCCATCTATCTCGTCGTGCTCGTGACGCTCTATTTGTCCTCACTGTCTTCGGCCTTGGCCAGGTCGTGCTCCTTCAATAGCGCCGTGATCTCGTCTGCGCTCCAAAGTCGGTGGTAGATCTTGCCGTCCTCGGTCTGTCCTACAGTGGCAAACTCGACTAGAAGTAAACGGTCAGCGATCGATTCAAGGCAGCCCGACAGGTGGAGCGACTCACTCTTCTCGCTGCTCAGCTTCGTCGAGTCCATCGTCTTGCTCAGCACCTTGACGGCCATGGAACACGCCTCCGTCAGCGTGCAGTCCTCCTTGTAGTCTTGCTTCAGCAAGCTCTGCGCACTGGCGTTGTTGGCTCCCGCGCTCGTCGCCTTCCAGCCACCGTAGTTGCCCGAGGGGTTGCTGAGGTACAGCTGGAATTGTCTCCGCGGGTCCCAGCCGGCGTAGATGAAGGAGACACCAAACGGCCGGAGACCACCGTGCTGTGTGTAGCCTTGTTTCAGATCGCAGAGGCGGCGGACGAGCTGCTCGCAGGGGATGTCTTCGTTGTAGGTGAGGAGGTAGCGCTGGGCGGCTTGGCGGGCGTAGTTGATGAGGATGTTGGCGTCGGCGGTCATGCCAGCGACGGCGCAGATCATGTTGCTAGGTTCGCGTCAGAACAGTGGCCCAAGACGTGTACGATCAGATGGTGTCATGCATACTCGTTAAGAACATAGAGCTTCTCGGCCGACGTGTCCTGCTCCAGCAGCTTCGAGGTAACCTTGCGCTCGGCGGCGAGGACGATGCCATCCTTGGCCAGGATGCCGATGGCGGTTCCGGCGTGGGAGATGGCCTCGAGGGCGTACTCGACTTGGTAGAGGCGGCCCTCGGGCGAGAAGATGGTTGTCTGGCCTGGTCAGCTCGAGATCAAGATGGGGCTCACTGTGATGCAAGGCAGACATACCCTGGAATCGTAGCGTCGAGACATTGTGGGCGACGGTGGACGAATCGATGAAGGGTTAGGGTTGATCTGAGGACGACGGCGTAGCTCCACGTGGTGACTGCCGGAGCACGATGAGGAAAGCTGGTGGTGGTGGTGGTGAGTCGTCAAGTCCACCTGCGAATCGAGATGCTGGTTGGCGTCACTGGTGTTGAAGCTCCAGGCACAGCTCGCCGCGTAGCTCGGCTGGATACCTGAGGCTGCCCTTTGGAGCAAGGCTGGTATTTGCCGAAGATGTTCCGCCACAGACTGGGGAAGAACTCATGGCGGCCTCAATTGTCAGGTGTCCAGCACCTTCCGCCGACGGCAGGTGTGGGGCGCGCAGGTACGTACCCCATTTGTCAAGAGGAAATCAGCTCAACTGACGTCTCCTCCACCACAAACATCTCGGAGAATCCTTCTCCAACATCCTCCACCAGCTGCATCCATCAACGCTTGTAGCTCCATTCGCCACGCTCCTGCACGCAGCATCGGTGTTACGCGCCACGACGCTCATCGCCTGCTGATCACGGTGCAACTGGTGCATCTTGACGCGACAACATCGCCACCCACTGCACAGAAGCTTGGCTACTCTCCCACGAGAGCTGCTTGGACGCTCGCGTGTCGAACGCGTGTTGAAGAGTCGGCCAGGACATTCTGCTGGCTTTGCGACACATCCGGAATCGGGAGACGGCACTTGCGGAGAGCAAAGGCGGATTTGGATTGGACGGTTCGCCGCTATAGTCGTGATTCTAGTGCTGTCTGCTTCGTAAACCCAATGTCCGTTTGAGAGAACAGGCATCTTTGCGTCTCCGCCACATCAGTAGACCTCAAAGCAACCAAAACTCCATCCGCGCGGCGTCCCAGCCGGCCATCAGTTCACAGGCAGCATGTCTGGTAAGCAACCCAAGTCCAACGCGCCAGTCCCCAGAGGACGACGGGCGCAAGCTCCCTCCCTACGCGACACGAGGCAACGCGCGGCGATGGCGAGATCATCATCGACTGACCCCGCGGCAACAGGCGAAGCAGAGCCGCGACGCTCCGTCAGAGCGACCAAGGGTCAACACACAAAGTCGTTTGACGAACTCGAGCCCGCCACCGCACCGAAGCGCCGACAGACCAAGAAGACCAAGAAGGCGCAGGAGCAGGAACAGTCACAGGAGCCCGAGGAAGTCATACGGTGCGTCTGCGGGGCCACGGAGCAAGACGAGGATTCGGGCGAGGCCTGGATCTCGTGCGAGACGTGCTACGTCTGGCAGCACAATGTCTGCGTCGGCGTGAGCTCCTTCGAGGACGAGATCCCCGACAACTACTGGTGCGAGCAGTGCCGCCCGCAGGACCACAAGGAGCTGCTGGACGGCATGGCCAAGGGGGAGAAGCCGTGGGAGGCGCGCCGCAAGGCCCACGAGCTGGAGGAAGCAGAGCGCAAGAAGAAAAAGGGCGGAAGAAAGCCCAAAGGCAAGAGGATCAGCGATTCCAAGGAGGATCTGGACAAGGATACCGGCCGGAGCAAGTCCAAGGCGTCGCCGACTCCTGACGTGCCCGCCGTCAACGTGCCCGCCGTCAAGGACAAGAAGGAGGCGGTCCCGAAGCAAGGGAAGCGAAAGTCGCGAGAAGACTCTCACGATGTCGACGCAAAGGTATGAGACCACCCCCCCGAAGCCACACACACGAGTTACTGACCGCACACGTGTAGAATCCCAAGCTGCGCCGAGTATCAGAACGCGATGCCGTCCCCGTATCCGTCAAGTACACGGCGCCGACCGACCTGGCGGCCTCGATACCAGAGCTCCCCGGCATAAGGGTCGGACCGGCCAAGGCGTTGAAGAAGTCTCTCTCTCACGTCATGTCGACAATGGCCAAGAACAACGAGCTCGAAATCCCCGAAGGCGACAGCGAAGATGGCCTGGCGGAGAAATACGCACTCCAGATCGAACGCGCCGTATTCGACACGCACCCCGTGGCCAAGGGACAGAAGGAGTACAGCCAGCAGATAAAGTCGCTGACGTTCAACCTTAAGAACAACCCCGAGCTGTGCCACGGGCTGCTGGATGGCATGCACTCGCCCGCGACGCTGGCCGTCATGACGTCGGAGCAGCTCGCGTCGGCGGAGCTGCAGAAGCAGACGGCAGAGATGAGGGCGCGAGCGGAGAAGCAGTCCATCCTGTACACGCAGGACACGGGGCCCCGCGTCCGCCGGACACACAAGGGAGAGGAAGTGGTCGAGGACGAGGCATCGGTCAACGACGCGCCGATCCCCATGGCCGGCGGGCCTCGCAGAGGCGGTGCCGCCGGAGCAGGCGACCAGCAGCCCCAGCCCGTCAAGCGCGAGTCGGTCGGCGGAGATCAAGACGGGTTCAAGGGCCGCTCGCCGTCGCAGGGAGACGCCCAGCAGCACTCGCCGAGCCAGCCCGACTTTGACATCAACATGGTGTTTTCGACATTCAAGTCGCCCACGGTGGCGCACAACCGCAGGCCATCCGCACCGGTGCTCAACACGAACGGGCCCGGGTTCGATCCGGACGTGGACAGGATGCTCCAGGACGACAACGAGTCGCCTCCGTACTCGCCCACGGAAGATTCCCACGACCCAGCGGTGGTGTGGCGGGGGTCGCTGACGATGAGCTCCATTGCCGACTTCCAGGCCACGGCCAAGCACATCGGCGGCGCCGACTTTGCCGCGTTCGGGCCGTGGTCCAAGCTGATCCCCAAGAGGATGACGGTCGCCGGGCGCATCCCGCAGCAGAGCGCCATCGAGTACCTGTGCAGCCTGCGATACAGCAACCTCACCGACATCGTGGTGGTCGACATCACGCCCGTGTCGCCGGACTCGCAGCAGGAGTTTACCAACCTCGTCGACTACTTCCTCAGCAAGAAGCGCTACGGCGTCGTGGGCAACAAGGTGGCGGGCAACGTCAGGGACACGTACCTGGTGCCCGTGCCGGCGGGCGAGGGCACCGACGGACACCCCGAGTTCATGCTCAACCTGGTGGACAACATGATCCCTAACTCGCGGCCCGGCCCGATGCTGCTGGCCGTCTTCGTGTACCGCAACGAACCGGACCAGCTGAAGCAAGCGCAGGAGGCGGCCGCGCAGCTATCGAGCGCGGCCACGACCCCAACGACAGCCCACGGTGGACAGGGGCAGGGGCAGGGGCAGCGGAGCGCCTCGACGTCTGGACCGGCATTCTCGCCGGCCACGCCGCAAGGGGCGTTTGCCCAGCATCAAGCCGGCGGGCCCCTGCAGTCCACGACGCCGGTGCCGATCCCGCAACCGCTCCAGTCTTCGCGGCCGACCCAGGTCCCATCGGCCACCGGCGTCCCGACGCCGAGCCAGTCGCCGCCGGCGCCACCCCAGATGTCGGAGACTCAGAAGTACCAGGCTCAGCAGACCGGGCAGGCCATGGCGCAGGAGGTCCTGGGCGCGTTGATCAGCGTCCCGACGGTGCAGTTCCTCCTGCCGCAGGCCTTCCAGATGACGCGCCGAGAGTGGGAGGTGATCAAGGGCATATACGAGAGGGAGCCCCGGGCACGCGACGACCTGCAGTTCCTGGGCGCGCTGCTGGAGAAGGAGGGGACGGAGAAGAGGGCCGAGGACGGCGCCGCGGCCGCTCGCAGGCCGTAGGGTCGTCGCCTGCGAGCGACGACGGGCGGCTCTTGTGCGGTGGCGGAATAAACGATACCTACCTTTGCGGTCCTTGTTTGAGTGTTTGGAGAAGCCCACTGTTTGTTTCTACGTGTTGTATCTTTGGGCGGCTTCTTGCGGATCCGGGCCATGGGATTGCCATGGGGATACGGGGAATATATGAGCGGCCGGTGGCGGTTTTCACTGGACCGAGCAGCGGTCTGGTTTGTCTGCAGACGGTGTCGGGTTAATGTACTAGCTGGGCGATAAGAAGCTCTCATCTCGCTCTCTTTGTATGAAGTGAAGTACTCCGTGCAATGTAATTCTTGATAGAGGTGTGCTCGTGGCAGCGTGTGAGCGCCATCTCGCAGGATCCGCTATTCAAGAGCAGGTGGCTGTGCTGGTATTCATGTGACAAGTGAACTGATTAGGCGAAATGAAGGCTGGATCGTATTCATGCTGCTGCTGCGAACCCATGTCTTTGTGAGGCCGCGTGTGCAAACCTGCATAGCCATCCTGAATGCCCAATCACATCACCCCACCGATGACGTTGTATCCGATCAGCGACGCGCCTGGATCTCTAGCTCGACTCTACAACTCCATCTAAAACATCTAAACAAGATTCACCGCTCCTCGCCTACCTCCTCTCACGAGCCGCATTCGCGCTTCCCAATCCTCCGTCTACCTACATCGCCTTGCGCAGCCACAGCCACATCCAACCATGGGCCTCACCACCGGCAGCGACCTCGTCAACCGCAACGGGCCCGGCGGCGCGGCGTCGTCCCTCGCCGAGAGCATCGTCAAGCCCGCCGACGGCAAGACACGGTGCATCGACTGCGGCGACTTTGAGTGCTGCTGCATCCCGATCCCGTGTGTCATTCTGTGAGGGCGCCAGTGAGGGAGGAGTTTTGGGGGTCTTGGGGGGATGGATAGGGGTGTGGCATGGACTTGGACTACGGGATTGATGCTTTGGATGAGGAGGGCTGTTTATTATTAGATCCGTCTTGCTCTTACGAGTTGCGCAAGCCGTGCTTTATAAAACACCCTGTCCGCCCTGCCGTCTTCTTAACCGAGTGTTGGACTTCGAGGCGATGTTTACCTGGTATCAACCGAAATTGTGTCGCCTGGCCTTTTACACGCCCGGGCAGCATGCAGGCCAGCCATCGGACAGCCACCTTGACCGAGGACCCGTCATGCCGACTATATACACCCTCTAGGTGAAACGTCCATCATCACGTAAATACCGCGTCCGTCGCAGCCCACGCCTCTATATCCCTCTGGGGCGCCGGCCCCTTTGCCTCCGCGTCGCCCTGCCCATCCTCCCCGGGCAGCGCATCCGCATCCGCCGCCGGCGCCCACGATGGCGATGCGAGCCCGAGGCTGCCCAGCTCCTTGAGCACGCTGCGCGCCTTTTTGACCTGGGCGCGGATGGCGACCGTCTCGGCGCGCGTGCGGTCGAGGTGGTCCTGCATCAGCTCAATGGCCGACTCGCGCGCCTGGTGCGGGCGGTACTCGTTGAGGATGTGGTGCACGTTGATCAAGAGCGTGCGCAGGTCCTGCGTCTTGGCCGCCGCGGCCGTGGGGCTGCGCGACAGCGTGCCCGCCAGCTCGAGGAAGTTGAGGAGCACCGACTTGGTCAGCTTCCTGAGCTCAAAGGCACGGTCGGAGTGCTTGGCGTCCTTGGAGGGCGAGGGGCCCGTGGCGGGCAGGTTGGCGATGCCCTGCTCCTCGAGCGTGGGGAGCTTGTCGTCGAGCTGCCATCAACGCCGGTAAGCGAGTGTCCTCCCAGAAGCTGCACGAAGGTCTCACCATGTACTGGTCGCCAAAGACCCTCCATCGCCCGTCGGCGGGCTCTGGCGGCGGCTGCAGACGGACCAGGTCCTCGGGCAGGTCTGAGAGCCGCACCAGCGCCGCGTCGGCGCCCGCGTCGCTGTTCGCATTCTCGGCGTGCGCGCTCCGCAGGTCCTCGATGCGCGCGACGCGGTCCGGCGTAAAGTCCTTCCAGAACGGCGGCGGGTTCGGGAACGTCGAGGCGAGCGACAGCGTCTCCTGCGGCTCTGGGTCGGCCATGATGAGCCTCGCTCGCGGGGTGGTTCAGCTCATGGACGAGGAATGGGCGCGCGCGCAGGAGGTGTCGCTGGGAGAAGAGGAGCCAGGGAGCAGTACCAGCGATGGGTTCTTGGCGTGCCTCTTGCTGGCGGTGTTGGCGTTGGTGATGATGCGAGCTACGCTTTGATGCGGGCTAGACGTGGAGGTGCACACTGGACCCCAGCAGTGAAGTCATTGCTGTGCGCCGGCTAATTCCCGGCTATGCACCATCAAAGCCGTTTAGCTCTGGAAGCTTCACGACCTCGACCTTGGCCGTTGGCACTCACCTCCTCCGCAGCCTTCTTGGAACATAGTTTCTAGCCCGACGCTACCGCAAATGGTGGATTGAGGCCGTGGTGCAGCTTCAGCGCTCCTCGAGCGACCCTCACTCGCCTCGGACGACCCCCATCACTCGCCTCGAGCACTCGCCTCGAGCACGCCTGAAGCACTTGCCACGAACATGGCCGACGTGCGTTCCCTCCTACGCCAGCAGCGGGCAGCCCGACGGATCGAGCACCCCAGCGCCGCCTACACCGAGGCGGGCCGCCTACTCTGCACCCTCTGCCGCGAGCAGATCAAGGCCGAGACGCTCTGGGACAGCCACATCCAGAGCGAGAACCACAGGGGGAGGCTGCAGGGCGCCGACGAGGCCAAGGGGCAGGCACGCAGCGACGCTACCGGTAACACGCAGAAGCGGAAGCTGGACACCGACGGCGAGGACGCGGACATGAACGACGCGGTGCGGAGGAAGCGAAGCCGTGGGGACATGACAGAGGTCGGCCACACCAGCGGATCTGACAAAGAGGCGGGCAAGGAGGGCACAACGGAGCAGCCGAGCAGCAAAGAGGCCACCCTCACGCCTCCCGCTCTCGTGCGGAGGCCGTCTACCACGCCGTCACAGGGCGTCGAGCTGCAAATACCCTCCCGGCCAGCGACACCCGGCGGCGCCCCCTCGGTGCCCTCACAAGCCGCCGGCCCGACCACGTCTCTCCCCTCCCGCCAGGCCAGCAGCCTCGCCACGGCCGAGCGGCCGAGCGCCGCGGCCGCGCAGGTGGACGAAGCCGAGTGGGAGGCCTTCCAGGCCGACATCGCCGCCATATCCGCCCCCTACGACCGGGACGCCGTCATCTCCGCGCCCGCCATGACCGCCGAGGAGTCGGCCGCCGCCGCCGCCGCGGTCGAGGCGCAGGCCGAGGGCAGCCGCAAGCCGCAGGCCGACGTGGACATTGAGGACGAGCGCGAGGAGGCGACGCGCGCCATGGAGGTCGAGTTTGAGGAGATGCAGGGGCTCGAGGAGCGGGTCCGGCGGCTCAAGGAGAAGAGGGAGGCGCTGCGGAAACGGGGCGAGAGCCACGGGCAGGGGTCGGTGGAGCGGCCGCCTCCGGGGCCGGGCAAGGAGAACTTCGAGGAGGCGGCGGTTGCGGACGGGGATGTCGAGGAGGAAGAGGAACAGGACGACGAGGAAGAGGAACAGGACGACGAGGACGAGGACGAGGACGACTGGGACAGCTTCCGGTTCCGCACGTCATGAGGTGGCGGGCGTATAGGCGGCGTCTGTTCATAGCGTGGTTAAGAACAAATCTGTATAGATACTGTACGAAGTACGGAGTACATTGAATATCAATCAGGCCTATGCCATGAACGCTGCAGCATCGCTTCGGCATTCGCGTTTGCATGCCACGCCCCAACGCAAACAGCCCAACGCAGACAGAAGCAACACAACATGCTGCGACAAGCCAATTATCCAACGTGTTGAGCAGAACAAACAGCGCCGCCCAGACCCTTCAGGCGTGTCTCATTCCCGCGTCACCATAAGCGTCCCGGACCTGCCTGGATCGTATACTCTTACATTCAACCGGGCGCCCGTCTAAGCGGCGACCCGGTCCTCGCCCCTGCTGACGCGCTCCCAGAACCTCGTCAGCCGCCAGACGCGCCCGACGCCGCGGCTCTCCTCGACGCGGCGGACGCGCTCCTCGCGCTCGCGCACCTCGCGGCGCCACTTGGCGGCGACCCAGCGGCGCAGGGCGTCCTTGACGCGCTCCTTCTCGACGGCGCGGCGGCGGGCGACGATGGCGGGCGCGACGTGCACGGGGGCCATGCCGGGGACGCACTCGACGGGCAGGACGGCGCGCTCGACGAGGGCCTCGGCCGAGGGGCGGGCGGCGAGGC
>JALHCC010000776.1:0-21504 GCA_024340765.1 Tolypocladium cylindrosporum | reverse complement strand
CCCCCCCCCCGGGGGATGTGTGCGTGGACACTGACGCCTTCTAGCTGGGAGCACAAGCGGCTCAACAATCTCGCCAAGGCGCTGGGAGCCAAGGGCGTGGACAACTATCCCTCCGACCGCTTCGACCTTATCTGGACGGACCCGTCGCCGTACAAGAAGATCACCGACGAGACGTCCGAGGACTGCCCCGGCCTGGACGACTGAGAGGCGGGACGAGATGGACACCGGATCGTAGCGCGTGCCTGGCCGTTGCGCTGCGTCCAGCAGCGTCAGATAGAGGACAGCCTGTTGTCAATAAAGCACGGATGTTCGATTTCTTTGTATTACCGAGGCTCCGAGTGGGCCGTGCTCTTGTGTTAGGTGTTGTGGTGAACCGTGAGTGACGAGGCGATGTGGACCGTGGTGTGGAAAGATGACAATGAAGGGCGCGAAGCCACTATTTTTTCCACCGCCGATCGTCGGTGACCTCAACCCAGAACCCATCCCCCCGGCCATCGCCATCTCACCACGCAAGCCGCCCGCAGGAAACGATGGGCTCCGAGCCCGACGCCAAAGTCCCGTGGATTGAAACGCCACTCGTAAAGTCTGCCGCCCTCTCAGACGCCGCCGGCTGGTGCGTCCATTCCCTCCCTCCCCAAGGCGACGGCAAACCAGCTAACGCAAACGCCCGGCAGCAATGTCTTCCTCAAGCTGGAGAACCTGCAGCCCTCGGGGTCGTTCAAGTCCCGCGGCATCGGCAACTTCATGGCCGCCAGGCTCGCGCGGCTCCGCGCCAGCTGCGGCGCGCGCTTCCAGCCGCACTTCTACAGCTCGTCGGCCGGCAACGCGGGCCTCGCGTGCGTCCACGCCGCCGTCACGCTGGGCTGCCGGGCCACGGTCGTGGTGCCGCTCTCGACGACGGAGTTCATGATCGCCAAGCTGCGGCGCGCGGGCGCGGCAGACGTGATCCAGCGGGGCGCGTCGTGGCAGGAGGCGAACGACTACCTCACGGAGACGGTCATGAAGGAGGCGCGCGCGAATTGCGAGATCCCCGTGTATGTCCCGCCGTTTGACGCGCCCGAGATCTGGGACGGCAACGCGGGCATCAGCCGTGAGATTGCGCGGCAGATCAGCGACGTGGCGAGGCACTACCCCGTCTCGTTCCGCGGCGAGGGCGTCAACGGCGGCGGCGCGAGGCGCACGATGGGTGACGTCGACGCCATAGTCTGCAGCGTCGGCGGCGGCGGCCTGTTCAGCGGCGTCATGCAGGGCCTCGACGAGCTGCAGATGCAGCGCACGCGCGTCATCGCCGTCGAGACCCTCGGCGCCGACTCCCTCTCCCGCGCCGTGGCCGAGAAGGCGCTGGTGACGCTGCCCGCCATCACCAGCCTCGCGACGAGCCTCGGCGCCAGGACCGTCTGCGGCAAGGCGCTCGAGTACGCCCTGCGCGACACCGTCTCGACGGTCGCGCTGCCCGACGCGGAAGCCATCGCCGCCTGTCGACGGTTCGCCGACGAGGAGCGCTTCCTCGTGGAGCTCGCGTGCGGCGTCTGCCCTGCACTGTGCTACAGCGGACGGCTGGCGGAGCTGGTGCCCGGGTTCAGCAAGGACAGTGTTGTCGTTTTGGTCATCTGTGGTGGGAGCAACATGTCGTTTGACATCATGGACAAGTACACTACGGACGAGGCTGCGAAGACGAGAGTATAGACGGTTGTCTGGTCGACGTGACTAAGTTAGAGGAGGATCAGCGAGTGATGTATATAGACGATGCGGTTAATCATGAAGCGTAGAATCAGGCGAAGCTGGTCTGGAAGATTACTGGGTCGCGACAGCATAGCCAGGGCTGTGAGGTTTATCAGACATGATGCCGATGCCTCACCTTGCCAGCGCTGGCCTCCCTCGGGAAGCATAAACTTGGACGTAGGTTTGCAATGGGGCTCACTCTACACGCAAGAGAAAGCATGATTGGTACACAAGAGTCCATGCCTACTTCGGGCACACTAGCAACCAGAAATCCCAGTATAAAGTCCTCCGTCGAATAGGACATCGTACAACAGGTTCCCCGTTCATCCCCCGCCTATCTTACCATTAAATGCCTGTGACATTGGCAAGCACCCGAGAACCCAGCTCGGCGAAGCCCAACGGCCAGGTCCAATGTGCGTCTCAAGTCGGGCGCGCGTATGACCCCAGCCAACATGCGACGTCATGTCCCATGAGGCACCTCGCTCAGAAAGTAAGAAGGAAATGAGACTATGGCCGTATGCCGACCGACAGCATGTGCTTCCGTAGCTCATCAGAAACGGAACATAGAGCCTGAGCCCATCGTGTGCTTCTTCCTCGCGGCTGCAGACATCATCGTGATGTCGTGATGGGTGCCTCCAACAGCACCCGTGCCACCAGAGCTCTGGGACGGGGCGTGCTTTGACTTGTACACTCCGAGCTGAAAACATTAGCACGTCGTCAGTTGGCTCAGGAGGCGGCAAGCACTTACTCGAACCGTGAGGGTCTTCTCCCACTTCTTTGTCGTTTCGGGCGTCATGTCGTCCTCATTGTCCTCAATCTCCTTGAGAACCCGTTCAAATCCTGGTGCTCCGGAAACCTGGATCCCAGCCTCTTTAGCCATCTCGAGGACGGGATAGACCCAGGATGTGTGCTCAGACGCGTCAAAGTCAACCACGCCGAGCTCCCAACCGCGCTTGATCAGGAGTGAGAGGATGAGGCCAAAGTTGGGAACCTCGCCCCCTGGGACAAGGCCCCCCTTGTCCTTGATGACACGCAACGCTGTCAGGGTCAAGTGGCCAATCAACTCGACCAAGTCGACGCCTCTATCTGGATCATCGCACACTGTCGATGCGTAAGTGGCTGTTCATACTTGTGTGGTACACGGGGGTGAGCTCACTGGTAAAGTCTCCGAGACCGGTACTGAGATACATGGCGAGGCCCTCGACCTCGCACCAGATGTCGCGCCATTTCGTGCTGGCCGTTTTGACGACGGAGGCAAAGTGAATAAACTGTCGCGGGGTCAGCGCCTCACCCTTTCGCCTCGGACGTGGGTGAAATAGTCACAATATTCTCAAGCACCTCAATACCGCCATAGGCAGCAGAGTCATTGTAGATGTGCATGTTGAACTCGTCTGGGTCTCGCTTGAGGGCCTCGAGAATCCAGTAAAGTCCTCGGTCGGAGCCGCGCTTGGAATAGACCCAGGGATGGTTGGGATACAGCGAGGCGAGTTTTCCTATGTGGTGATTGTGAGACTTCTTGGGGGTGTCGTCGCCGGCTTTGTCGTCCGACTTGTCGTTGCCGTCCTCGCTCTCATCCCTATCCTCGTCCTCGTCCTCGTCCTCGTCGTCCTCATCATCCTCATCATCCTCATCGTCATCCCGGGGCTTCTGGGAGCAGATAAAGTCCCAGTCGTTGTTTGCCCAGCCCTCCTCGAGCTCGTCGGGCTTGGACAGGACCTCCTCTCGCCTCTTCCAGTCCGCGACCTTGAGCTTCAAGGCCTTCTTGTTAGCATCGAGCCACTCGCCGTGCTCGTGCCACCAGCGTCGGGATCCAAGCGTCATCTCTCGCCCGGGAGTGGCGTCAATGGCGGACACCCACGATGTAGGCATGGGGATCTTTTCGATGACATTGACGCATTCCTTTGGCATGACCTGGGGCGGCATCACCTTGCCATCCGGTCCTCGAGGGATGTGGCGGAGGGAAGGGACCTGGGCGGGAGCCTCTTTTGCCTTGGACGCAGTCGCCTTGGGCTTGGCTGTGGCCGCCTTCGGCATGGTCGCCGCCGCCTTGGGCTTAGCAGCAGGTTTGGCGGCAGAGAGTTTGGCAGCAGGGTTGGCGGCAGGTTTGGCTGCAGCCTTGGTTGCAGCCTTGGGCTTTTTGGCAGCAGAGGCTCCGGTGTTGGAGTTGGCGTCAGCCGCATCCAGAGGACGCTTCTTGTTCGCAGCTTTGGGAGGCATTTTGCGGTGCGTAGAAGAGGATGTAGAGAACACGGCCAGTCAGTGTGTGCGACGCGTCGATGCCAGTTTCGTGATGCAGGGGCAAGACGCGTTGGGAAGGGATATGACATGTAATATTATACTCCGAACCATTGGCATGCACTCACCACCTACCCTGGATCTCGACATGGTTTACGTTCATTCATGACAGCACAACACAGCGTGCACTGACTTGCAAAAAAAAGTCAGTCGATGGGGTTTTTATCGCTTTGGCTTGGTGTTTTATTCATAGTAGCAATATTCACTCAGGTGATCAACTGCCCAAACACCAGTAGCATCCATTGCCAACCTCACTTAGATGTATGCTCAACTAATGCCTCACCTGTCAATGCACCTTAGCTGGAACGCGGCCACAGGAAATATTGGAGAACAGGCACACGTGAAATCAGCAAAACAAGTGTTCCCAAACAATTACCTGATTTATAAAGCGAAATGTGCATCTTATTCGCGGACGAGCCCGTGGTTGACCGCGCGTGACACACCCTGAACCCATCGGCCGGGGTTACTCCGACTGTCAACATGAATGACGCGCCGATACTCCGTCTGACGCAGCTTTTGTCAACGTCATCAAAACCATCAGAATCTCGGCCTTACTTGAGTGATTTTACGGGAAACATCGCCGAGACCGCAGTACAGCCATGGGCGACGATAAAAAGGAACCGCACGTCTCCGGCATCCTCGCCGGCAAGGCGGCGGAGGCCGGCTCCGGACGGGCCCCGGGGTCTGCCCCGACGACGGGTCTGGTCCCGACGGTATCGGATCCCTTCAACTTCCCGTCAGACGACGAGCTCCCGCCGTACGAGGCGCTAGCGAGCTCGAGCTCAGTCGCGGCCGAGACCCAGCGCCCCATCGCCATCCCCCAGGTCGTGCCAGACCCTGCATCGGGGTTCGTCTCCGCCTACCCGCCCGTCCTGCTCAGCCATGGCATCACCGAAGGCACCTGGCGCTCGTTTCTCGAAGCCATGTCGGGGTTCCTCACGGCCAAGGTGTCGGACCGCGCGGTGAGCCACGCGGGCGACATGGCCAAGCACATTGGCGAGGGTCCCAAGAGCTTCGGCAAGGGCATCATGTCGCACGCCAAGTCCGTCGGCAGGGACATCTCTGACAATGCCAAGCGCGGCAACATCATCGGCGCGGCGTTTGGTGTCATCGGCGGCCTCGTTTCGATCCCCGTGGCGACAGGTCTGGGAGCCGCCGGCGCGGCAATGCAGCTTCCTGGATCGGCGGTTGGCGCGATCGTGAAGAAGCCCCAGACGCCGCTGGAGCGCGCGACGGCCTATGCGATGGTTGCGAACAAGAAGTGGCTACACGCGCGAAGGCTCGAGGCCCAGCTGCTGGACACGAGCGGGCTCGCCAAGTTCACCGGCATGCCGACCAACACCTTGCTCGAGCTGGCGCGAGGAGCCAAGAGGGACGATGCAGATGGACAGCTCAAGGCTCTGGAAGTACACATTGAGGCCTTGCAGGTTCGACAAGATGCGACGCTGGTCTTGGCTCACGAATCATTGTGGTTGGTCTTGGTGCCTGCTACTCAAGCATGATGGTGCTTCAAGGGGCCTTTCGATTCATCAAGTCTACTGCTGATACGGATCATGATCTACAATGAAAAGCATACGTAATGAATTTGACGCTGACAACATCATCAAATCGTGGCTTGCCTCGAGATGTAGACAAGACTCTGCTACTCCGGGTCATGCTTGTCCTCTTCTCCGAAAACCGGGGCTCCGCTGGCCCTTCCCCTTGTATACGTTCTAAGCCAAGACAGACTTCCTCCGCCCTGTTGGCTCGAACTTCTTCAAACCTGCACGTCATGCCGTTGGATCATCGACCTCATTTGCTGTCCTGGTTGCCGGAGCATGGAGCTCCACCTTTGTCTGAACATTCGGACCGGCTGCTGGCACAGAGTGGATAATACCCCAGGCCAACCTCCACGATCCCCAAGTTTGACGCAACCTTCCCCGACGCTATTGTTCTCCGTGCCTATTTCTCCGACGCAATTCTCCGTCTCAGTTCCCCCTGCCCTGCAATTGACCATAGACATCATCCGGGGTATCTCGCTGCCACCCTCATGTCTGGTGGTATCCCCGCATTTCTCTGCCGTCCGTCATCCTACTGGAGAATGTTCGACGCGGGCCAGCAAGTTCATCACTTTATCCCAATCCCCGCATCTTTCTCGACGGTTGAGATGGAGTTACACGACGTGAGTCGGTCCGACCGTTAAATGGACGAATGGCAAGGAAGGCGACGGTCTTTGTCGTCGCCCAATACACAATGCGGGCATTGTGGCGCTTCGCTGTTGCTCCAAGTATATAACGACCACATGACGCCTGCGGTTTGACACTGGAAGACTCTTGAGCAAGAGTCAATTACCAATCTTCACCATGGCGCGGCTCTGTGGCTTCGGCCAACTTCTTCTGGCATCCCTTGTTGCTGCCCAGCAAGTCTTCCTTGCGGCCGAGGGCCCAACAACTCGTCCACAATGTCGCTGCACCAAAACCAGGGAGCCCAAATACTCCTTCACCCCGTTCAGCTTCACTCTCACGGACACTGTGAGATATGCTACATCGGTACCGGCTCCCACTGCCACGACGACATATGCTGCTCCTTCTGAAGCTTTGATCACGTTGCTTCCAGCGTTGTTGTCGTCCACATGGGGCAAATGGGACCCGAATGCCACGGCAAAGGCATCCGATTCGGAAAATCCCTTTGGCAATGCAGCCTGGACCGCGCTGTGGGAACATGCCAACCCGCCAAACTTCACCGAGAAGGCGCTCTACAGCACGACTGTATCTCCGACCCCCATCCCCAGCACGGAGCTCGTCCTGCCGCCAAGGGACTACTTTGGCCCAACGGACTGCTACAACTTCCCAAAAGACTTCGAGTTTGGAGTCGCTAGCTCCGCCTCCCAGGTTGAAGGCGCGGCTGCCGAAGAAGGCAAATCGCCCTCCCTCATGGACATTCTCGTTCGAGACAACCGACCCAAGTCTTACGTCACGAATGAGTTTTACTACTACTACAAGCAAGACATTGAACGTGTTGCTGCTATGGGGGTCAAGTACTTTTCCTTTAGTATTGCCTGGACGAGGATTCTACCATTTGCGCTACCTGGGACACCGGTGAACCAGCAAGGCATTGATCACTACGACGACATGATCAGCTTTATAATCGAGAAGGGTATGGTGCCGGTGGTTACGCTCCTCCATTTCGACACTCCTCTGCAGTTCTACGGGAGCAACCTCACCAAAGCGGCCGATAAGCCTGAGATTGGGTACGTGAACGGGGCGTACCAGAACGAGACCTTCCCTGACGCGTTTGTCAACTACGCCAAGATCGTCATGACTCACTACGCTGACCGCGTTCCCATCTGGTTCACGTTCAACGAGCCGCTGCTATACTCGACCAACGCTAAATCAATTGACCATGTGATTAAATCACATGCCAGGGTGTTTCACTTCTACAAAGAGGAGCTCAAAGGAACTGGGAAGATCTCAATGAAGTTCAACAACAATTTTGGAGTCCCGCGAGACCCGACCAGCGAGGCGGATGTGTATGCGGCGGACCACTTCAACTCCCTCCAGCTTGGGCCGTTCTGCAACCCCATATTCCTCGGAAAGGACTACCCAGACTCCTTCAAGAAGACCTTCCCGGACTTTGTCCCGCTCAGCGCAGAAGACTTGGCGTACATCGGACACACAGGCGACTTCCTCGGAATTGACCCTTACACGGCGACAGTCATAGCTCCGCCGGTCCCAGGTGTTAAAGAAAGCATCTTGGACTGTGCTAGCAACGCGACATCCGCATACCGGCCGTACTGTGTCAATCAGACGACGGTGAACGTGTATGGTTGGGACATCGGGTACAGATCCCTGACGTACGTTTACATCACGCCAACATACCTCAGGAGCTACCTCAACTATCTCTACAACACATGGAAGGTGCCTGTCGCCATCACTGAATTTGGGTTCCCCGTTTTTGGTGAATCAGAGAAGGCGCTCTCAGATCAACTCTTCGATACTCCGCGAAGCCAGTACTATCTCAGCTACATGTCTGAGGTTCTGAAGGCCATCTGGGAGGATGGAGTTGAAGTATTTGCAGCGTTTGCTTGGGGAGGGCAAGACAACTGGGAGTTTGGATCATATGATGCTCAGTTTGGAATACAAACGGTCAATCGTACGACCCAACAGAGGAACTACAAAAAGAGTTTCTTCGATCTAGTAGACTTCATGAAAGCCCGCGGGGTGGAGTAGAGAGTAATATCTATTAAATACCTCGTATAGGTTACAAAGACCTTTGCTCGGTGGTGCGGGCATTGTTCGCGTTCAGCGACCTTGAGCGCCTCGCAACGACAAGCGCACTCTCTTGACATAAGACACTTCCATGCACTCTAAAATGGACACAAAACACCAAAAACCATGAACACAACATGAGAAATCGGGGCCGACGATATCTTCCCTTGGCTGGGCTGGAGTAGGTGCATGCGCTGTCGCGACAAGTGCCATCTCGACGTGGATGCGACCTGCTACGACAGCTTTGGGAACGGTAAATGCGACCCTCAATAGTGGTATCCTTCTGCAGTTGACACGGGCTGGTAGGGCTGGTAGGGCTGGTAGAGCGGGTAGGGCTGGTAGGGCTTGGCCACGAAAGCTGAATTGTGAAACAACGCAGGCGACACATTCTGGCTTCGTCGGAGGCAGAAACTATGTACGATTCATTAGCACAAGGCAAGGATTTTCTGGGCAGGGATGGGCAGCAAAGGTAGATAGTCAGGGACAATCGTATTGCAAGGGAGGTGTGGGAGTATGACTTACAGACAACCTCCGAAGATGAGAGCGAGTAGAACCGGCACGCCAACACCTACGCTGACGCCGATGATGACTTTGTTGCTCACACCTCCCGTCTCGCCATTCAACACACCGGATTCCCCAGAGCCGAAATCACCCGATGAAGAAGATGCTGGTGGTGGTGGCGGCGGCACGTATGAGGTAGGCTTGCCCGATGAGGCGGTCATCGACATGGCATCCTTCTTGAAGTCAATCGTGCTGAATACAGAAGAGCCGCCGGTGGGCCAAACGACGGAAGACCCAGCGGGAACGGTTGTGGTCAGTGTCTTTGTGGTGACGGTCCTGATCAGCGTCTGCAGAGACGCTGGACAATTGATCAGGCCGGAAGAGGCACACCCAACAGCAGTGTATGTGACTTCGGTCGTCGTCGTCCGGACTCGGATGCCCTGGGCAGGGGCGCGTGCGGTGATGGGTGCCGCGCTTGTCGTCGCAACTCTTCCACTGGTGGCACACACCTGTGCAAGGCTTGTGTAATAGATGGGAATCTCCGTCGACGGCGTGGGTCCCCATGCGTTGCCAAAGAGGCCGAGTGAAGCGCCAGCAGCAGCACCGATCGCGAGCTGGTAGCCCTGGGCCACGCGTAGATCGCAGCCATCTGTCTTTTGCCCTCCTTCGTTGTTGCCAGCGGTGATGTTGGTGACGAACTCGGCAACGTTGGCATATACCCGCGCTTCAATGCCTGCCGATAAATCGAGAGATCTGAGATCGAAGTCTCCAATTGAAAGTTTCTGGTTCATGTCGTACGGCTTGAAGGAAAACCCTGTCCGGAGCTGCAATCTCAGTACCGCTTTCAGAACAGTGTTGGCGGTTTGGACCGTCACTGGCAGGAACTCGAACTTTCCGCCATGGCTAGGGCATGCGTGTCAGTTTACCACATCGCGCGGATGATGGATGTGATACTCACAAGGTCACGCTGGAAGCCTCCTTGGCGAACAACGCAATGTTCATTATCACCTTGTCGTCAAGCTTGATGTGGAACCCATTCTGAATCTCTATTGCAGAGTCCACGCTGAGGATGAGATCGATTGAGAATACGACACCCAAGAATAACGAGTCGTCAATGTTGATCCCCAGGTTCTTGGACGAGTACAACATGAGAGTGTAGGTCAATCCAGATGAGAGAACTGTGGTGAGCTCCACGTAAAGCTCGGTATTCTCAAACTCAACCACCAGTTCGTAGTCCGGGAAGTCTAGTTGCAGGTTGAAGTCAATATTCGGAGGCGGTAACTTCACTCTGTTCAGTCGAGTGATGTTATGGGAGACGATGCTGATGGAATCACGGGCATAAGTCATCATGTTCGACCAAGTGTCCTTGGTGTCTTCGACGACTTGACGGACCAATTGACTGGTGTTGAATGCGCCATTCGCGGTGAGTTTTGCTCTGGCGTGCCCTCTGATGTAACATTTGGTACATGTGATGTCGATGCCGGCCGATACAGCAATCTTGCCTGTCGCATTCTGGGCTACATTGTCGTTTCGGCTGTTATTGCGTTCAGCAAAGATATCGGTGGCATCGTGGCGGACAAGACCTACTACTGGAAGAGCTTTTGGCCATCAAAACCATGGTCCAAGGACGTCGAGTTATTGAACAAGACGTTTCCATCAGAACGCTTTGCCCTGTCAAGGCGCCGGCGAATCTCCAGCACTGTGTCCAAGGAAGACCTCCCAGGGAGCTTCCTCACCACAAGGTCGGAGGAAATTGCAGTGGCAAAGAGGCTAAGAAGCCAGATAAAAGAGACTGTTGAATGCCACAACATGTTGAATGGGATCGGCAGGAGAGTGATGAGTATGAATGACCTCGCTGGCACGGTCTCCATCTCCAAACTGGGAGGGAAGCTGAGAAAATATACATTGGAGCGACAGACCAAAGGTTTCATCGCGTCTTGCAGCAGCTGTCACTTCCTGGGGCGCAGTCTTGAGCAAGGCTGCGTCTGGCCGTAGCACAATGCATGTTGGTCCAAAAAGGGGACCAACGGGCTCGGGATCAAAACAAGGCTGTGACACAGACCGCCCTGGGCTTGCCACCACACCAATGACGTTCAATTCAGGTCTTACCTCTCAGTTGATCATTAATCACCATTATGTCCATATTCCCTAGTCAAGGCCGCATGTGGGTCAATTTCGCCGAGTTTGAAGGTGAAGTCGTTGGCGGTTGGAATGGAAAGGACTTCGCAGATCGAGCCAACACCGGTGTTCGGACGCCATGATAACATGGGCCCCAATGTTATCCTCATCATATCCTTCCTGCGGGGAACCGCGCATGGGAGCCCAAAAAAAGAAGCCCGAGCCTGAGACTTGCTTCAGCCATCTGCACCATCCCGCGTCCCAGTTGCTCGCGGATCGACGGTCTAAGCCTAGTTGCAGTCGCACAACAGGCGGGAACAGAGCTATTCTTATCGCGCCTGCAAGGCAAGAAGCGCAGGCGAGCCGCCAGTTGGCTGAAGGCTGAGAAACGAGGCGTCAACGAGACGCCACGAGAATGACACCGGCTTGGCAGCGCTTCGGCACATGACAGACGGGTTCGCGACTGGCGCAACGATGATGCAGGGGTAGTTGCAGGTCTGCCGTGAGAGCCCTCAGCTCAACTCACAGTCTGCGGCCCGTCCAACAAGCCATGCTCAGCCGGTGAACAGAGACCCTAGTATGCTTGGCACGAAAAGACCCTTTCCGTGGCGGCACGTCATTCACAAGCGAAAAATCTTGGCGGCTATTGAGACAGCCGCCAACTCCCGGCGGGAGCGGCAACCTGTCAGACAACTGTACCCAACCTGAAATAGTTTGTGTACCACATCAAAAGCCCTTCTCCACCATACGTGGTGGCACAGGAACCCCCTGGATTTCATACAGTTCTGAGCTTAGCCTCCCATTCCGGCGTTCTCTCTACGGGCTGGGCAGGGGAGGGCACATCACATGCAGAAAGATCTAGTCTTCGATACTACAGCTGCAATCGACAAGCTCATAATGGCCGGATCCATGTCTGTTCAATTGTCTCCGTCCCAATAGTGCGGAAGATAACCGCTAGAGAAGAAAAGTCCATCACCAATCTTACCCCTGTACATCCCACCCCTCCATCACGCCCGCCGGTATCCTGCGGGCGGTATGAAGCAGCGGGCGTAGAACCAGGCGCAATATCATATGCCCTCGTCAAGGCACCGCCAGTTTATTGGCACCACCATTAACTCTGGACACGTTGCCCAGCCCACCGACAAACCCTAGGCTGCCGAGACCTTCGAAGCCATTCATACCCCTGAACAGACGAACATCCCCCGCAACCCGGTCAGTGACCTCTAGTTAAGGCCGCCTTCGCCGGGCAAGACTGTCCCGTTGGTTATGGCAGCAAGATGAGCCCGTGCCAAATACCCCCAGACAGGGAAGTACTTGTCGAACCACGGAATCATCTCCTTGGCGCCAGGAGTGTTCCTCCAATCCCTCATGAGATCACAGGCAATAGAAAACATGCTGACAGTGTGTACCCCGGCCTTGGCCATTCGATCATTGGACACGTCGCGAACCAAGGCGGATGTGGTACCGGAAGCCTCCACGTTGGCCCAGACAGAATAGCCCGCTTCGCGCAGAGACAGCGCCAGGAAGGTGGTGCAGACATCGGTGGTGACACCGGCCAAGATGATCTGGGTCTTGTTGGCTGCCTTGACGGCGTCGCGGAACTCCTTGTTGTCCCAGGCGTCGACCTCGCCCTGACGCATGACAAGGGGCGAGTGAGGGTACATTTCCGTAATCTCCTTCGGGAGCGGGCCGTTTGGTCCTTGACGAAGTCAGTCCATCCGCTTGAGTCTCCCTTGTTGGGCCCAGGAGGGCTAGCAGCTCGGCAAATACCTGTTTCGGCAGACGTGGTCATGACGACGGGAAGATCGAACACCTTTGCAAGCGCAGCATGCGCAATCATCTGGTCCCGGTAGAGAGTTGGGTCAAAGTCTCGGGCCAGCTGGAAGAGGCCAACTTGGAGATCGACCACCAGGAGAAGCTAAAGATTGTCAGTCCTGAGAGGGCCACGTGGGAATCCGACTTACGGCATTCTTCTTGTCCAGTCTTTCAAACTTGTATTCTGTCAGAGGGCATGTTAGCATGTAGTCCTAAGCCGGATATTACATGAGTGGCGGAGCGTACTGTCTTCGGTCGCGGACACGACTGTGGAGAAGAGTCCGGCTGCAAGGACTGAGGAGAACTTCATGTTGAAAAGCTGAGTTTACCGACACAATGTTTGCTGCAATGGATGTAGCGAGATATCCGTCTCGAATGCTTAAACGGCAAACGAAGTAGGCAAGGGGCATCACAACCTTTTATACTCCGTATGCTCATCAATCTTCACACCGCCTGCCTTGGCTATGAAGTCATCGACTAGGGTGATGGAGCTTCAAGGACTGATCGTAGTTTTTCCGTCGACACGGAGCTGGTGCAGTGCATTGCAGCTTTGGATGCAGCTGCCATGCAACGTTGGTGGGCACCAGTCATCGTGCCCACCGTCCGCCATCTTCCAGATCCATCCAACCAGGAACAAAGGCAGCATCGTTCCCCCGGGCCGTCCCGGGACATGAGCAAAACAAACTAGTCATTTGACACCACAATTCCTGCAGCAAGACGCATTGGCAATTGCTGACAGGCGGCTCGTAATCGGAGTTTTCCCGTGATGGAAAATTGACAAAGCTACAAACCCACATACGCCGCATGGTAGAGCAGGAGGCAGGTAGTTAATCGCGGCATCCTCGGTGGCAATCGGCCCACGCAGACCTGCCCCGGTATCAATCTGGACGTTTGTGATGCTTTTCAAAGCTGAGCGTCATGACATGCACCATATTGGTAAGTATGTAGTACTCGAAAGTAAGGGCATGCATCGGCCTTGGCACCTGTAGGGGGTGGATCACCCGAGACTGTTCACGATCGCGGCCGCCCATTGGAGGGAAATCTGATTTGATCATGCTGATAGATTCATTGAAACCACAGTCGCCAATGAAAATCCATGCTGAGCCGCAGCAAATGCAGGGCACAAAGTACCAGTCTCTGGCGGGTCTGATATGGAGTAGTGGACACAGCAGGGGCCGGCCTTTGAGCCCTGCTACGACTAGAGTAATCGCATCGTGGGCCGTGACTTCTGGTTCACGTGCCCACTCGGCTGTCCTCTTGAACGAGAACCTCGGAGATATTTCCAGGGTCTCAAGAGCAACGACGCGCTGCGGTTATGGAAGAATACATATCGATTAATCCTAGATGCGGTATTAGCAGTCCGAATTATACGAGTGCTAAGAAATAGGAGATACACTAACGTGCATTAGCCTTCCTCGCAGCCAAGAGACGGGGTTATTCTTTTAATCGGCTGGTGCCGGACCCTTTAGCCTTATGGAGTATCGCACCCGGAGGTCCACTGCAAACTGCCTTACGAAACCATTATTCAGCTGTATACGGAAGCTTGTGAACATGATTCCATTCAACAAGAGGTCGCCCTACTATGGTAGGAATGCTTGTCGAGCAGAGCAAAGAAGCGGCACGAAAGGCTAGACTCAAAGTATAATGCGTTGATAAGCTAAGGCTTGATCCCAGATTACTTTTGCTGAAAGGCTCATGTGTACGTCTACGTACTTCAACTCAAGACACAAATTATTCCCAACCCACGGCTACGCATGTCCGCTGAGCAGAAACTCCAAGGCCTGGACAGTCGACATGCGCTGGTCATCTTCCAGACGCTCCTTGGTAGCGAGGAACACCTCAGGCAAGAAGTCGCTGACATCCTCCCCGAGTATCATCTTCGCCACTGCCTCGCCACTTGACCAGCACAGAGGCATGCCATAGCCGTTGAAACCAGCCGCGATCCACTCGCCGCCCTCTTCGCCACGCTGTGAAACGCTCCTGGGCAGGCACCCTACCAGGGGGAGGCGATCCGCAGTGAACCCCATGATTCCCGACCACACCCTCCTCACTTCCGGGCTTTCGCCGTCCGTCCAGCCTTGCGGGAAGTATCTCGGAAGCATCGTGGAGATGTTGTCCACGCACGGCTTCCCGACCTGCGAGTCGTCGCTGACGAGGATCTCATCGAGCTTCGCCCTCTCGCCGCCCACGAAGATGTCCCCGGTTTTGGGGTTCTGGTTGGAGTAGTACAGCCCGACCTCCAGCGTGTTGGTCGCGCTGTCGAAGTCGCCGCTGCTGACGAAGCTCCAGGAGCGCTCGTGGCCGTGGCGGCCGAATCCCGCGGGCGCCTTTTGCGTGGACATGGTGCCGCGGAGAGGGTATATCTTGCCGCGGAGCTCGGGCAGCAGGTGGCCGGTGTATCCGTTGGTTGCGTGGATGACCTTGGTCGCGCGAACAACGCCTCGTGGCGTTTGGAGGATGTAAGGGTGCGTGGGGTTCGTGCTTGGGTCGTGCGAGATGCTTGTTACCGGGGTGTTGGTCTCGATCGATAGCTGGGACCGATACTGGGCGTAGAGCTGAGCCCAGACTCTGGTAATCAACCGATATGGCCAGAATGCACCGTTGTTGAACACGATTGCGCCTGCTTTGGCTCTCACATTGTACTTCTAGGAACACTTGGTTAGTGGAGGCTGAAAAACACCAGTCTGCGTGCAAAACTTACCGACGCAGCCTCTTCGGTGCTCAAGATCGTGGCTTTGCCTCGATCCTCGGGCACATGCTCCTCATAGACCCGCCAAGACTCCTTTGCTTCGTCAAAGGCCGCCTCGTCCTCGTAAGAGATTACGTCGAGCAGCCTCCGCACCTCGCTGGCTTCCTTGAGCTCCTCTGACGAGTTGCCGAGCGCGTGCATCTTCTCGAGCGTCCTGTTGGCGAACCTCGCAATCTTGGTGGCCTGCTCGTAGCCGAAGCGGTCACCCAGGATTTTGAAGTCGCCGGGCACAAAGGACGTGAGGAGTCCTCCGTTGCGGCCGGTGGCGCCGCTGGTGAGGTTCCGGGCCTCGAACACGACCACCGAGGGCGCGGTCGACGACGACGAAGGGTGCTCGAGGAGCGTCTTGGTGATGCTGCATCCCGTGACGCCCGATCCAATTACGGCGTAATCCGTGGTGTCGGGCAGCGTTTCCGACTGCACGTCCGATAGAGTGGGATGCGGCGGCAGTTGCCAGAATGATGTCGTGGGATTCTGTCGGGGAAGTTGGGGGTCGTCCAAAGCCTGAGCATGGAGCTCTGCAAGGAGGCTTGCGGGTATCTGCCCTGCCATTGTCACTGCTAGGAGTGATGAGCCCTGGGATAAGCGGCTTAAACTATGAAACCGGCAAGGAGGGTTTGAATTGTTTGGACTGCAAAGATAGATGAGTGCCTTATCTCTTGTACACGCGGAGAGCATTCTTGATATACCTTCCGGGGATCCTTTTGATGGAAGCAGGGCGGATGCGGGTCGGTGGCCTCGGGGCCCGATATCATCGGAGCTATCTCAACAGCTGTCTGCGCGTATCATGCCCCGGTGGATACCAACACTCGTGGATTGGCGACTATCGCAGTAGCGAACATCCGCAATTGACGGGCTGAAAGGCAATGAGATGAGGATTAGCGGCAATCCGGCGGCCTCGGGGCCCGACCGTCATGTATAAGAGCTTCTCAACGATCAGCTACCTGCACGAGCAATGTGCCCTGGTAATAGATACTTGCACTCTGTATAAGACCGGAAGCTGCGCAGTAGCGAGAATTCCGAGTCAGGGGTCTCGAGCGACCAGCCTTCCCCGCCTCCGCAGCCGGAGGTCCAGCCCCAAGATTCACCAAAAACGCCAAGCCGGCACATTCGAGCAAAGGTAATTGGTCAATCAACGGCACGGGATACGCAGTATTGGGTGGTGGGTCCGAGCTGGCTACGCGACGCGGCGTATCAAGGCAGGGCCTGGCCAAATCGAGGCGTTGTCGGATAAGCGGATGCTTCAGGCTACCCGTATCTACACATGGCGTTTTGCGGGGGATGTGGAGCGGGCGCCACGGCTTATCACCAACTTGCGTTTCTTCACTGGCGTCGCCGACGCATCGGCTCGGGCGCTTGGGGTATAGAAGGGAGCGTTTCCAACAACCGCAACGCCCTGTGTTCTCTCAGTCTCTCAGTCTCTATCTCATGCATTCTCTCACCTGGGTATCTACAGGACTGTCTCTTCAACTCATCTTTTTGCCGCTGCCACCCTGACGGCTGCAAGCAGCGCGATATAAAGCCCGCATCGCCATGACCGACTCCGCTCATGAGCATGACCGAGATCCCGCCTTCTGGGCCCCAGGGACCTTGACCCTCGAAGACTGTAAGGCAGGCTGCAGCACTCTCATTGCATCAACTGGGCTGACTTGAGCAATGGCAAAGTGCATCGGTCCACCAACCAGGTGATCCTGCACCCCGTTCCCACCTCGGATCCAAATGACCCCCTGAACTGGACGACGTGGCGGAAGACGCTCAACTTCGGGCTGGTCTCCTTCTACGTCCTCATGACCTTTGTCCAGCTGGACATTGGCTTCACGGCCTGGGAGCAGTACCAGACGGAGCTGGGCTTCTCCATCGACCTCCTGAACGCCTCGGCGGCGGTCAACTACGCCGGCCTGGCCATCGGCTGCATCTTCTTCATCCCGCTCGTGAACAAGTACGGCCGGCGCCCGCTCTACCTGTTCAGCACGGCTCTCCAGCTCGGGTCGTGTGTCTGGTTCGCGGTGACGTACACCAAAGGCGACCTCATCGGCAGCAACCTGATATCCGGCCTCGGAGGCGCCATCAGCGAGACGATTGTGCAGATCACGATTGCGGACATCTTCTTCGTGCACAACCATGCCGCCATGAACGGCTGGTACCTGCTCGCTACCTTTGTCGGCGCCTATCTCGGACCGGTGGCATCGGGGTACATCGTCAACAGCCAAGGATGGAGGTGGATGTGGTGGTGGTGCGTCATCTTGTTCTCGGTCAACCTGGTCCTCGTCATCTTCTTCTTCGAGGAGTCCAAATACGTCCCCATCATCGAAGGCCGAGGCGCGGCCCAGTCCGACCACCTGGGGCAGACAGAAGATGTGCCGGGGGACAATACGGCGGACAGGAACAGCCTGAAGCGGCTCGCCAGCGATGTCAAGCAGGCTGAATCCTGCGATCCGCTTGGGAGAACGGGCACCAATACCCACATCGACCACACGATCAGCATGAAGTCATACCGGGAGCGCCTTGCGTTTGTCACCAAAACAGATGGCTCGATCCTACACGACTACTACCAACCCGTGGTGCTCTTGTTCACCTTCCCGGCCATTGCCTACACCGCCATCACTTACGGCAGTCTCCTGGCGTGGTTCGCCATCCTCATTTCAGTCCAGGCCACATACCTCTTCAACCCACCATACAACTTCACCGCCGCTGGCGTCGGCCTGATGAACATTGCCCCATTTATTGGAACAATCCCAGCCATCTTCGTTGGCGGGTACTTGAACGACAAGTCAATTGTGTGGCTGTCAAGGCGCAACGGTGGCATTTACGAGCCGGAGATGCGGCTGTGGCTTGCACTGCCCGCGGCAGTCATCACGCCGGCCGGCATTCTCATGTTTGGTCTGGGGTTGCACTATGTACGTGAGATTCTCGCTGCCTGGCCTGTTGTTTCCGCTTCGAACGAGTCGTCCAGTGCTAATGACCTGTCTAGGAGGCACCTTGGCCGCTGCTGGCTGCCGGGTTCGGAATTTTCGGGTTCGGCCTCATTGTCGCCGGCGATATCGCACTCTCATATGCTATGGACTGCTACCATGATGTGAGTAGCCCGTGGTGGGCAAAGCGCCTATGCTCTTGTTCAACCTTCTGTGTCTGCATGTACTTGGACTGACAGTTTGGCAGATCGTCGGCAACGCATTGGTTGGTGTTATTTTCACGCGCAATGCCCTTTCCGTGGTTGTCCTGTTCTCTCTTACGCCGTGGATCGCGGGAATGGGGCTCCTCAACCTGCACGTCATAGTTGCCGTGCTTTGCTTTGCGATTCTGCTCGTCCCCGTGCCGTTGCTGATCTGGGGCAAGAAAGCCAGGGCGGCTTCCGCAGAGGCGTACCGGGCCATGGCGCGCCGGCAGCCCACGCACCGGGATGTCTGAAGCAACTCTCGGGCCGCGCATGTGCTGGCGCCCTCGGGGAGTGAGATAGTCGAGAGACGAGATATCGTACTGAGTTTAGAGCAAAAAATGTTTCTGTATTCGATAAACTGGATGCTGTACTTGCCACTATTCTCTTGGCACCCAACATTTTCACTGTCGGAGGTGAGGAACCTCGTGCATTTGATCCCACAGTTGCCCCTTTTCTGCGTCACTGCAGCAATCATCTGTGGCCATCCAAGCCATCTCACCCTACGGGTATTTAAGCTAGTAGATAAGAGGAGAGGTGGGGACCTCGGGGTCAACTACTTACCCCGCTCACCCCGGCCGGAGGGCCGTATAAAGGGACGGCCGAAGCCGACTAACATGACTCGTTACAGCTCACCATCCGCCATGCTGAAAGCATCACCAACCAATTCGACCGCCTCGCTCTGTTCTTCTTCGCCCGCTCAGAGAAGACCGTGCGATCGCTGCCATGCTCTCAAAGAAAAGTGCCGCTGGTCTGCGGCGGGTGCAAATGCGTGCGAGAGATGTTCTCGCGTAAAGTCCGAGTGCCAGACCAACCGCCCGTCAGGCAGGGCAGGTAGGAAACCCAGACTGGCGGCGGGAAACCGACTCTCGTTGCGAAGAGCAAGCTGTCCCCCTCATGTTGTCCGGCAGGGCCCTCTTGTTGCCTCACCACCTGGCCAACTCAAGCCCCTTCCCGCCGGGCAGCTCGTCACCAGACCCGGTCCGCGGGTTGGGCTCAGCATCCAGCAAGGAATCGTCCTGTTCCCAGAACTGAGCCGCCTGGAGATGCACTTCATCGACGTCATGCTGCACAAACAAATCGAGGTCGACAAATACATCATTGGCCCCAGCTTCCGTGATCGTCACCTGCAATCGTTCGCGGATCACTTGAATGCCGGGATGCCTCTCCTCAAGGACGCATTCATCGCCTGCGCGTCCCACCTCGTCGGAAACCAGAACCTACAGCAACTCGCCCAGACGCAGCAGATCGGGTACAAGCGAGCCGCGGCTGCGATCTCCTCCCTGCGCCTTGCCAAAGTCCACTACGACGACGACCTGACGACGGTGTTGATCCTCGGCGTGGCGATGGTGACCTTTGCCCTCCACCATTCCGGCGACACCTCGTCGCTCTGCAGACACATCCTCGGCATCGTCAAGTCGCTGTACGACGACGGCTACGACCTGATGCAGAGGCTCGGCTCCGACGGCGTCGCCTTTCTCATCTGCCTGGTCAGCACCGAGACGGAGGAGTGCCTGGTTCGGTGCCGGCTGCCGACCATCCGAATCCGACCGGGCGACCTCGACCAGCTCATCGACCGCTTCATCGGGGTTTCCGCGCCCCTCCTGACGCACTTCTACGACATCTGCGAGCTGGCTCAGAGAGTGCGCCTCGCCTGCCGCAGGCGCAGCCAAGCACCGCTGGACAGAAACCTCGAAGACACCCGGGCCAGGATCGAAGAAACGCTCGAGCAATGGCAGCCGACCGTGCCAGTCGACTACCTCGCCGAGCACTATACACCAACCGAGGTGATCCGGATGTTTGCACAGGCCAAGGTTCTCCGCCTGGCCGCGCTGCTTGTCACGCACCGCCTGCGCTACGCCTACGGCAGCCAAGATGACAGGGCCGTGGCCATGTCCAGCGCCATCCTCGAGGAGCTCGACAGGGTGATCCGCGTCTCGGGGCGGTCGCTGCCGTTTGCGGACCTCGCCCACCTGGTCGCGTGCTTCGAGATCACAGACCCCGCGGAGAGACGCGAAGCGCTGGTGAAGTCACACCTGATTGTGGACTTCTCGCCTCACGTTCGCGAAGAGCAGGAGACGTGGCTCGTCTCGTTTTGGGCTGCCAGAGACGACGCGCGCGGCAATGGCATCTTCTGGCATGATGTAGGACCTTTTCTTCCGTAGACATGGCTTGCTCGAGCTCGCTGTGTCTTGCTTGAGGGCCTATGTGATTGGGAACAGCATCAGTCAAAGATGGGAAGCCATGCGGAAACGGCGGCGAAGCACCTGCGAGGCGGTGAAGGGTTGGTTGATGCCTTGTTGGTTGTTTCATCGCCCGCCATACGTCACTCTTCCAGGTCCAACAGCACTCTACAGTGGGGTGGCTCAAGCTAACAACAGTGCACTGTGCAACCGCAACCAACAAACCGCGAAAAGGGGCGAGGAGTGAAACCTCGACACGGCCAACCTCAATCCTCATCCCTCTGCCTCGTTCATCTCACATTATTGCCTCATCCGCGCGGCCTCACCTCACCCGCGCGGCTGCTGTCACAACCGTCTCCCGCTGCCTGTGATCGCCTCGCCCCACCAAGCATCACCATGAAGCGGTTCACATCACCGGCAGCGCCCTGCCTGCTGCAGGTCGCTGCAGCGGCAGCGCGGCAGCAACGCAGGCGCGTCAGCACTAGCCGCAGCGCCGACTGCAACCCCGACTGCAGCCCCGACGGCGCGCGCTCGCGCTTCGACCAGACGCTGCGGCTCCCCGACGGGCGCGACTTAGGCTTCGCGGAGCTTGGCGCCGCGGCCGGCTACCCGCTGCTCTTCTTCCACGGCTTCCCGGCGTCGCGCGTCGAGGCGCGCGGCCTGGACGCGCTCGCGCGCCGGCGCAACCTGCGCGTCGTCGCCCCGGACCGCCCCGGCTAC
>JALHCC010000086.1:0-48691 GCA_024340765.1 Tolypocladium cylindrosporum | reverse complement strand
CCCCCCCCCCTCCTCCCGCCGTCCACCATCTTCGCCCCGTAAGATCATCGTCACCGGCGACGGCATCTCTCCTGCCATGGCGTCCGGAGCGCCGCCCCCCATGAACCCATGGGAGATGCAGGCCCTGGATGTAAGTCCCTGGCACTGCCCTGCTGATCTGCACTGCTGTCCGGCACGGAGACGTCTGTGGCTGACGCCATTTCCAATATAGTATCAGTTCCCCAGCCAACACATCACGGAACCCGAGGACAGCCCACGGAGCGCATGGCGGCAGCTCGAGGATCCCGTCATGTATCCTGGCCTCTACTCCGCCAGCGGCTATGACATGATGAACATTCTGGTAAATGCCCCTGCTCCCTCCTTCACCTCGCCGAGCCCGTCTGTGGTGCTTGATACCCTCGTTTGATTATTTCATGGCCCCCGGTCCTTACAAATCTGCACATCAGCTACGCGTCACGGGCCGCCCGAACCCGCAAATCGACCTGGGTGCCGTTGACTGCTCCGTCGCGCTGACTCTGTGCGACCTCGACCTCCCCGACCAGCCCATTGTCTACGCCTCTGACTCCTTTTGCGAGCTGACCGGCTACTCGAAAGCCGAGGTTCTGGGCCGCAACTGTCGATTCCTCCAATTCCCCGGCGGAGACAAAGCCACCGCAGCAAAGCCGGGTTCAGGCACGGACAAGGATGCAGTCCGTCGGATGCGACAGGCGGTTCACGCTCGCAAGGAGATCCAGCTGAAGCTCACCAACTACAAGAAGGGTGGGCAGAGTTTCAAGAACGTCGTCAGCATCATCCCCGTCGATCTGGATGCATGCGGCCCTCACTACGCTGTCGGGTTCCACGTCGAAGTCAACTGAGCGACGTCGACATTGCGATTTTTCTTTTGTCGATTTTCCTTGGCGCATGTGACAGGTCTCGACGGCATTGTCGTCATTCGATACATCGCTGCTTCTAGGCACATGTGATACCCCCATGTAACGACGTTTTGGTTTTTTATGTTTGCGGCGGCGCAGGTGCTGGCATTGAGCCGGGCCAGAAAGACATCTAGATGTCATTAAGAGCGTCGATGACTGTACTTCTAACTATCGTTTGATGAGCCACGACTTTACAGAGTATAGATGCATAGACCTCGTCGCTATGAGGCACAGGTCAACGTTTGGCGTTTGGAAGTATCGTGCTCTTGGCGGATAGGAACTGAAATAGTGTCGTTGATGCGTTTGCACTGGAAGATATCGACTCGGACAGATTAGGCTCTGGCAATGGGAGTGCGGCTCCTGAAATTTACTTGGCCAGCGTCTCTGTTCGTCGGCGAATTGACAACGGCATGAGTTGGCGCATGGGCTTCTTCCGTGACATGAGGCTCGCGAGTCTGTCGTAAAAGATTCTCCGGTGGACCACCCGTCCCGTATAGGCATCCTCATCACCAACTGCGATATGAGAGCGAACAGACCCATCAAGGTCAAAGTTGTTGCGACAAACCAAGATCATATGAATACATACCTCCCTATACCCCTTCTGGTGAGAAAAGGCTATGTCGAGACCTGTAAAAGCCAATGCTTTGCAAGGTCGCTCTTTGTAAATAGGAGAGCCAGTTCTTCTACTAGCATACGAACATATATACCCCTAGGAATACACCTCTCACTTCCGCAGCCTGGTAGATCGCCTCCGTCCAGCGGACACGTCAATCTCAAGCACCAGGTCCTTCTCCTCTTCCTTCACCTGCTTCATGCGCTTCTTCTTGGCGGGCGGGCCCTCGTCCTCGTCCTCGGACTTGACCGCAGCCTTTTTCTTGCGTGGCTTCTTGACGCCCACAACCTCGTCCGGCTCGGCCTTGATAGGCTGGGCCTTTGCACCCGGCACCACCCGGCCGGTCTTTTTCTGCACTCCAGGGGCATAACAGCTCGTCCGCCCGCCGACTGTTATGAAGGCGAGTTTTTCGCCATTCGGCAGCTTGGCCGAACCGCCCTTGTCGCCCTTGCCCCACCGGTGGTTGAAGAGCCAGTGCTCGGGGAACTGATCCGAGTCGCCGAGCTTGTCCACCGCCGTCTGGCACACATACCGGATGGACTCGTACAGCTTGGCGATCTCCTTGTCTCCAAAATCGTCACAGTACTGCTCTGGATGGAGCTTGGCTTGGTAGAGGGTCTCATCGGCAACCCAGTTTCCGATGCCGCTGATCATGGTTTGGTCCAACAGCAGGGCCTTGATGGGGACGCGGCGAGCCTTCATCTTGCCCCGCAAGTATTCCTCCGTGAAGACGTCTGTGTCGATTACGGGGTCCGGCCCGTTCTCCACGAGGGGGGAGTGTTTCCTAATGTCATCTCCCAGACACTCAACTAGTCGCACTCGACCAAACCTCCGGGCATCGGTAAAGGCAACCTCTACTGCGGGAGTTCCTTCTGTCGTGATTTGGAACTTCCAGAACTTGGGTGGCCAGTTCTCGAGCTCGCTTTCTTTCATCTTTTTGTAGTAGTTTGTGTAGGCCGTCTTCTCGCCCCTTATGTGAACCCAGCCTTGGTATGAACGTGAGCAGTTGGCTAGTATAACAGAAAGATGCATCCTACCAGTCATCCCAAAATGCATCACCAGGTGCGGGGGCTTGTCGAGCGTGATCCTTTGCACAATGAGCACAGCCCATAGGCGCCTTATTCACTCTCACTCACCAAAAGTACTTGCCCTGGCTGCCAGCTGAGACAACCTGGAGACGTTAGACTTTAAAGACGCTTCTGGTCGGGAGGTAATCGTACCTTTTTGCCCTTCAGAGCTGCCTCAACTGCTGCACCAGTGGTGCCAACCTTGCCAAAGACATTGCCGTCATCTATGGCACACGCATTGGCGATCTTCTTGCCGACCAGGTGCAACCGGAGGAAGTGCACGGTGCGGGCGACTGTAGTCGGAGTCAGCAGATTGAGCTCGTCGAAAAATCCCACATTGTACTCACCTTCTGCTATTTCAGGCATCTTGGATTATGGACAAGAAGATTCCAGCGCAACAAAGCAGGAATCACGGTCGAGGTCCTGCCCGCGCCTCAACAACGCCCCATCTGCAGCCCCCTGCACGCTTTCGACACGAGACCCCGTGACTTAGGTTGCTTACGTGAACCTAGCCCACTCCACCGTCTCCACATCCACCTACATTTTGTTGCCGCAGCTTTTTTCTGCAAATCTGCCTCTGCCTTCCTCCTTCACCAACATCCAGAGCTTCAGGTAAGTTTCTGCAACCCTTCTGTCTTCCCTCCCCCCCCCCCATCCTGATGACACCATAAACCGCAAACTAGAGTCTCCGACCTTATGGAATGACGACTCAATTTTTACACGTCAGTCTGAAAGATTGATCTTTGGATTTTGTCCACATTTTTGCAGCCGAGCATGGAAAAGCTTGTGCTAACTTTCTCTCTACAGGTTCGCGTCTCCAAGTGGATGACCAATTGAGCGATGAGCTGGAGAGCTTGACTCTCAATGGCCTCTGCCAATTCAAGTTGACCATGACCTCGACCACCTCAATGGCTTTGAACATTTGGTACGTGTCTATTCCATTTTTTTCTGTCGATGCTTGGTTCATGATGATCATTTTCGTATCAATATACGCTGGAAATTACCGGCTGAATTTCATTGATGATATTTAATGGCTATTTCTGATTGTTCCCCTCCTACCACTATTCTTGTGCTGCCCTTCTTTGCTGAAGCATTGGCTGACCTTTTGCCTCAAGATGCTCAGACAAGGTATGCCTCACCGACATCCACTCCGTCCTCACGACCTTGCATGATGAAGCGGCACTGGGCTCCGAAAAAAATCGCATGAGTACGAGAAGCCAATTTGCGGCAGGCCTAGAAAACCTCGCCCACTGATTCGAGATTGTTTACTTTCAAATATGGCCAACCGCATACATGGCAGGTGGGCTAATACACCGGCAATAGTGTTTGTGGTCTTGCTGTCACCATGATGAAGCGATACTAGCAATGCCTACTTCGGCTCAACATGTGGTAGGTCATTTTTCACATTATTCTGCCTCGGCCTTAGATGATGATTTCAGATGACGAGTCTTATTCGAGTTTTCGATGCTGACACTATCTTTTATTTACCATTCATGCCAAAACTGATTCTGCCCATTACCATTCACGTTTTCAAGAGATTTTCGTTGTGGCACGCCGCTAACAGACGGCAATAGGTTGATTAGATGCGCACTGGTTAGTTGCCCCGGCATCTCTCGTTCCCCACGAGCACCCGGCTTTTCCTGATGAATGCGAATGAAATGACAAGCATATGTCTGAGCTCACGCGACGAAGACAAATCATTACGCATATCCTTCTGACACGACGACCATTCTCAACCATGTCACGAAATCTCTTGTGATTCATCAGGCTGACCTGCTGAAAGTATTTTGACGATCTTGTCTCGTCAAGCACTTCATGTCACCTCAAGGTTAGTGAACACCTGCTTCCGACTTTTCTCTATTCTACATGATGCACAATTATCACGACGGTCAACTTAGCCATATGCATTGATGATATCGCCTGTGACAAGGCACCTTTCCCTGACACTCCTTACCACATCTTCCTTTGTTGCTTGAACAATTGGTCACTTGAATGTGTACTAATTGTCTACAGATTGGAAGACTTCCAACGTGCCGCTGAGGCTACTTGTCCTGGCGGGGATGCTAGGTAAGTCGCAGCATTCGTCTTCGGGGTGCCAAGTGGCATCCGATGGGCGATGTGCAATAAGGCCCCATGGCGAGCAGCGAGTGTTGCACAACTTGCAGTTGAGATTGGCATGCAAGAAACGACCATGGCCTAGCTCGTGATGACAATGATGTTTGCATTCTAGTGATGACACGAAGTCGTTCAAAATAAACAAGACTTTATAAACTGAAACAAGTTGCTGTACTCTCCCACCCAAGTCTATGTGATCCATGTGCTTTTTCCATTCCCATAAGACTGATCTTTTGAGTTCCGACGAGCCTCATGTGTGGTACGGGCCTGTATTTCGGGCAAACTCATTTGGAGAGACGGTTGACTGGCCCTGCCAGTGCCTGTCGCTTAGATGGTTCATTCCACCGGCCTGTTCGCTGTGGTCCGCAACTTGCGCAGGTGTCGGGTCATGGTGGCCCACACTTACACCAGTCTCCATCTGGTGCGCAGCGGCAAGATACCTGGGACGTGTAAGCCACGGATCGACACAACAAGATGTAGCACACATCGTCGCGGGCTTACTGCTGCGTGGCATCCATGGCAGGGTCATACTCTTGCATGGACGTCTCCTGGACCGGCCAGGCGTCGTGCAAGTATTCCCAGTCCTGCGCTACAAGGCGCCCCTGATGCTGGTGCTGGTAGTCCGCTGGCGAGCCATGCGGTGCCTCGGGGGCGGGCCCGTAATTCGAGCGCGACGTGTACGGCAGCACGAGCGACTGGATGCTCTGCGACGGCGCCTCGCTCGATGGCGATCCGGGGTGCTCGCCGCCGCCGCCGTCGTCGTCGCCGGCCCGCGAGGCATGGTTATGCACGACCACCTGCCGCCCCTTCCTCCTGTACTTGCGGACGCCCCATCTCGCAAGGTACTCCATGTACGAGCGTCTGCTGCGATGCCGGTCCCTGTCAGCGCATAGTACACAGGTGCCGCGTGTGATATACCCTCTCGGTCGCACGTGTGTTCAGCATAGACGGGGTGGGAGGCGGGTGGCTTGCCGGGCGGGACGTACGAGGCGTCGAACTGGCGTCGCGTGCGCATGGCCGACATGACGAATTCGAGCGTGTGCTGCTCGTACAGCCGGGTGATTTCCGCGCGGTGCGTCTCCCAGTCCTTCGTCATGGTGGGCGGTTCCCATGAGCACGAGGCATAGCAGGACGACCTGGGAAGAGCGAGACACGAGGATTTTGTCAACGAGCGCCCTGACGGCCGCTGCAGTCCGGCACATTCTCCCTCTGCTCTGCCCTCTCTCGCCCCGCCGTGTCGTCGCATCACCGCCCGAGCGAGGCAACCCCGGAGAGCGAGGCAACCCGGCGACGACGCCTCTCCGTCCGTCGGTGTGAAAAAGGCAGCCGCCCAGGCTGCAGGGCTTCTGGCCCAAACAGCCGCCCCTGGGAGCCCGTCGAGCGAAAGGATGCAGGGGGCAGGGAAAATTTGTTCCAGAGAGGGTCACGCGTGGCGGGTTGTTGTTGGTTGGGGGCGGAATTCGCGGCCGGGCATTTTATACACTTTCGCTGCCGGTGATGGCACAGGCTGGGGCGGCGGGAGGGAAGGCTGCCAAGACGGCGACCGCTCACGAGAAGGTGGGATTGATGGCGGTGAGGCCTTGGGACAACGTTCCGTGCTTGTGAATCATGAAATATGGCGAGTATTATGTAGTCTTCGATACGCGACTGGGAAGCCAAAACGGTCCGGCATCAATATCTCGTGTCCTCCTTTTCAGGCCCTTCTTCAAGCTATACACACACGTCTGCTAGACCTGATTTCATTACACACAACAATGCTTCCCTGAGGATGCCCAGCATCGCTCATTCATCGAAACAGGGCGCAAGGTTCGTGCCTCGTCCGATTCGTCCGCCTCACTCACGCAGCCTCAAGCTTCTTCTCCGCGGCAGGGGGATGGGCAGCCTCACCGCCTATCACGCCCGCCTCCTGCGCCCTGTGCTCGTGGGCAGATGTCTCGGCGACAGGCGAGGTGGCCTTCTCGTCCGAGGGGGAGGCCACCACTGGGGATGCAGCGACCGGAGAGGCAGCCACGGGGGAGCTGGGGACGGGGGAGCTGGGCTCGGCAGGGCCCGTGGCACCACAGACGGTCTGGATGATCCGGAACCATTTCTGCGCATCCGCGGCGGTGTGCGCCTTGAATGCCAGCTCGGTGTTGCCGGTGAGCTTGCTGCTGATGGTTTTGCTCTTGTCCCTGCCCTTGACGTTGAACTTGTCGCCGCTGGGCGTGCCGACGACGGCGTCGGGGAGGTAGATGGACAGCTCGGGCTTGGGGTCCTGCCGCGTGTCGTCTGAGTCCTTGAACTCGTGCAAGAACTTGGAGGGCGTCACGACGTAGTAGCCCGTGGAGTAGCCCCACGAGAGCTTGTTGCGCGACTTGCGCTCCAGCGACCCCTCGATCAGGGGCTTGGTCGAGGCATGCTCCATGTTAGGGAACTGGATCGCCTCGACGGAGCGTGCCGGGTCGTCGGCGTTGGCCAGCCGGTCGGAGCATCGGTGGCTGAAGTTGGCCCACTCAAAGTCCCTGGGCACGCACTGGACGGTGCCGAGCATGTCGCCGTACAAGGCGCGAACCTTTTCGCCCTGGCCGCCGGCGAGCTGGACAAAGGCCTCCATGGCCTGCTGGATGACCTCGAGGACGTGCGACTCAAAGGCCCTGAAGTTGTTCTGCACCGCGACGAGGTCGTTCTTGTGGTTGTTCTCGGCGACGACCTGGTTGCTCAGCCGGTGCAGCACGCCGCGGTGGACGACGTACGGGTCGTCGTGCCCGTTGAGCTTGCCGCCCGCCGAGTCGTACGAGGCGGTCTGCTGGCCGAGCAGCTCAATGTGCTTCTGCGTGATGTTGCGCAGCTTCTCCACCTCCTTGGCGCCGCTCTGCGCGCCACTCTGGAGCTCCTTAGCCTTGTGCTTGATCTCCTTGTGCAGGCGCTCGAGGATGGGCAGGACGGAGCCCTTGATGCTTTTCTCCGTCTCGATGTTCGTGTTGATCATGGCCTGGGTATTGGAGCGCATGTTCTCGAAGAAGCCAGCCACACCGCCGAGGCTCTGGTCAAAGTGGTGGCCCTCGCGCAGGGGGTTGGAGATGGTCTGGAGTGGGTGGTCAGTCGTTGCTCGCTCACAACAGGAGCTGCCGTCGTCGTCTCACCTTGAGGGCCTTCTCATACTCCTTTGCGTGGCGGCCGTGGATCTTCTCGATCGCGGTCACGTAGTCCTCGAGGTATCCGACGGCGTGTTTCCACGCCTGCAGGCGCTCGGCGAGCAGGCCGGCAGTCTGCACGAACACGACATCAGCCACCATGCATCTCGTCTGGCTGCAGGTCCCTCGTGCTACCTACCGTCGTGGGGTCAAAGTCGGGGACAGCATCCTCAGAGGCGCTCAGGCCCGTCGCCGCGCGCGAGGGCAGCGCCGAGCTGGGTGAAGTCGCGGAAGACATGGTCGTGAGAGGGTTGGGATTTCGGGTGTCGCCGTGGTGAGCCGAGGAGAGAAGAGGAAGTTGCCGGAGAGGGGCCCGGACGAGGGGAGCTAATTATTACTAGACGGCACGAGACGTCAGCGGTGAGCCCAACGGTGGACGGCGTCTTGAGAACTGGTCCTTCTGAGCTCCAGACCTCTGCGGTGCAAGTCGCGGCAGCGCCTTGGCAGGGAGAGGCGGGGTCGACGGCTGATAACGAGGTCCAGACCGCGATATCGACCCGAAGATCACGACATCAACAACAGAGCAGGGGTCGCTTCGACTCACGTTTTTCGAGGCGCCAATCGTGGCAGACGGTATGTACAGAGAGCGCAACGATGAAACGAGACAGAAACCCTTTGCAGCCTTCCCCTCCCTCGCCAATTGGTACCGCTGGACCCTTCCCCTCCCCATGATCCTAGGAGCTTCCAGCTGGCCTTGTAGCGCCCGTCCCTGGCCCGTGACGTCAATGGGGTCCCTAATCTCCAACGAATGCCCGCTCGGCCCCGCCGCCGCAGGTCGGCCAAGCGTCCTAACAAGGGCGATACCAGCCAGCGGAGGAGTGCAGCCGGTTGCTTAACAGCTGTGTTTGTCGCGTCAAACGAAAATCGGCCCATTTGAGACAAGCTTTCTTCATCATGGCTGTGCACGCAAGCGCCCGGTCGCCGTCAGCATCCTTGCACGGCTGATGAATGGAAATTAAAAAGACCCTTGCTATTTTCCCCTCTCGATCGCTATGGTGGGTATTACCGGTACAAGAAAAGACGCCTGCCGCTCCAACCATCTGCCATGCCATCCAACATGTTCAAAGATGCCTGCCTCTCGTTGCCTCTCGTCTGCCTCCCATTCATCCTGCCACAGGACTCAAAAGCAGCCAATGATGGCCCAGTCTGTATCCGCCTCGACCCCAAAAGGTAGAGTGGCGCTTTATGTATCCTCCATCACTTGCAAGATTATTGTATGAACGACGCATGCCCCGTGCATGCGCCAATAGGTATCCAAAAACGCCCATGGTCCGTCTCGCTGACGCAAGTTGCCTCGAACAAAAGAAAGCGCACGCAGGTCATGAGAAATACGGGTGTCATACGGTCTGGTCTCTTGCCAGGTTGAGAGTCAAGCCTGCGAGAGAGCCTTGGGAACGCGTGCGGTCGACCCTGCCATGGGCACGACCTTCGCCAGTGGCATCTTCAGTGATGGGGGCAAGCTGCTCGGCAGTGATGTCCGTCGCCGGCGGCGTTCGTGGGGCGCTGAGGGCGGTTTGGTAGTCCGGCACAGGACCACTTGCGGTCTGCGTCCGAGACCGCGCCGGTGTGCGGACTGCCGTTGCGTAGCTCGGCACCCGATTGAGCTCCGCGAACTCGGCGGCATCCAGGTCCACGTGTTCGACGGAATTCCTCCCCGAGTGGTCATCTTCACTGTTGCTCCTCGTCAGGCTTGTCGATTGCGGCTCGGATCGCCCTGCGGAGCCGTGGGGTCCCGATGTCGGCGATATTCTGCCCGATATGGAATGCATCGAGGTGTAGGAACTATTGCGCCGCGATGGATCCAGCGAAACGTCCGCCAGTCGTGACGACAGGGCCGCCGGCGCAATCGGAGCGCTGTGCCCCAAGGCCGCCAGGTTGTCGGCGGATCCTGCGCGCGAGTGGGCGTAGAAAGGGCTGCTGACGCCGGACTGAATGCCGGGGGTCTGGAAGCCGGCAGTGTCGACGTCCTCGTACAGCTGATCCAGCACATGCTCGCCGTAGCCGGGCGGCGCGATCGCACCGACGTCCGGCACAGGCGCTGCTGCGCCCGGCGCCTGATTGACGAGGTTGCCCTGCTCGTCAAAGGGCACATTTGGAGAGATGAAGATGGACACGGGTAGCGTGGCACGAAGCTGTGGTTGCGCGTTAGCATGGCTCGGGACTGCTGCAAATGATTCGCGAGCACGGTACTCACCTCTGAGATGTGACCGTCCGGGTTCTTGAGGGCCACGGTGAGCTTGATCTTGTGCCGCACCTTGATGCCGTGGTGGTTCAGGTCCTGCATGCACTGGCGCAGCCTCTTGGGCAGGTTCAGGGGCTTGGTGAGAGCCCAGCCCTCCTGGCCCGTGTCTTCGATCATGTTGTGCCAGTGCTCCTCGCGGTTGACCTCGAACCTCCACGTCGACACTTCGCGCTCGGTGCGGTGCTCGCGGATGCTCAGTCCCGTCGACCCCTGAATCCACGTGTCACGAATCTCGAGCATCTTGGCCGTGATCTCTCCGAGCTCCAGGCCTTTGAGCAGCGGGGTGAAGCGCATCTCCATGTTGATGGTTCCACCGAACACGACCGCCTTTTGCGGGATGACGATGGAGTAGTCGACCTTGTTGGGCCAGATATTCTCGACGCTCATAGCGTGCAGGAACTCGAGGGCGCCGGGCTCGAGCGTGCGGATTATACGCAGGTGCTTGTAGGCGTGCAGGTCGTATGCGAGCTTCCCTCGCCCCACGGTCGCCTTCAGGCGGTATGTGATCGACGCCTCGGGCATGCCCTCGACGCTCTCGGGCGTGTCACCGGGGAGTGTGAATTCGAAGGGATATTCGTAGTTTCCGGCAGGGAGCGTCATGCTCTTGCCGTGGGTGCCGATAAAGGGAGCCCATCGGTGATCTAGTATCGTCGTGGTCTTGTCGACCTTCTGGCCGGACACGCCAGGTGTACTTGATCCCCGGTCAGTCCAACTGTTGCAAGAACGTCGGTTAGATAATGTACAATGCGTTGGGATACAGGACCGCCGAGGGAGTCTGGGAGAAAGGGGGGGGGTTCACGTACGATAACCGCAGCGTGCCCGTTAGCCGCAGGCGCACGTCTTCCATGCGCAGCGACGAGGAGAGGCACAGGACGACGACGCCCTTGAGGAGCTGCCCCGCCGACTCATGGTCGTTCCCGCGAAAGACGATGAAGTCCTGGTCCAGCCTGCAGGCGACGAAGCCGTGGTTAGCATCGCCGCGCAGGCAAATCACGACCGGGGGTGCGGGCCGGCCCTACGCCAACGGACGTACCGAATGTCAAACAGGCTGTAGCTGTTGCGTCCCGTCACCGCGGAGAAGGGCTTGATAAACGACGGCATCCTCGGGGCAATATGGGATTGGAACCCTGGGAATCGGAGGAAGAGATAATCGGCTGCCAGGCGAAGCAGCCCAAGGGGAGGTGAGGGAGTCGGTCGGAGGGGAGCGCAGGACGGACGGGAGCGGTGGGCCAGTATTGGTTTTATTCGCGAGCCGGCCGCCTCCATCCAATGCCACCTCGCGCTGTCACGTCGGGTCGGCGGCCGATTGTCAGGACCCGGCCCGCTCGCTGGCAGGTCGCTCTCGTGTCGGACCCTGTTGGCGGTGCCCGATAGCGGTGGGGCGGTCGCTGGTTCGAATGAGGGAAGCCGGGCGGCGTCCGTACGTCAAGGAGCAGGGCCGTCTCTTTCGTCCTGATGAGATGATGGATCGCGCTGGGATGCGGCCTGCAGGGGGTCGTCGATTATTATAGCCGCTGGCACGGAGTACGAGGCACGCGCGCTCAGGAATGGGGGCGACAACGCGCGACAAAGTCAAAGGGACGGATAATCAGGCCGACCGTTTTGAGAGAAACGGGGCGCGAAACGGCAATGTTCACGTTCACTTCACATGCAACCCTGCGGCAGTGGAACCGCACATGCAGCGCAACGCCCGTGATTCAACACCCTGCCATCCACGGTTGAGGGAGGTGAGGTACCTGACGGGTGCGCCACGGGCAAGGTATCCGTCCCCTGCGCGCGCCGTCTGCGTGGCCGGAGTTCGGGGGCACAGAGTAGGGCCGTCGCAGGCCAGGCACTTGTCAACGTGACCGCATGCGTCGGTCGAGGTGTAGGTACCTCGAGAACAAGCTCGCCGCCGCTGCGGCGATCGGATCAAAACAAGACGCCAACGGCAAGCCTCGCTGGCCTCGCCGCTTCGCAAGCATCCGTGCCCGCCACCGGAAACTGCCTGCACTGGGCGCGCTGGATGCGACAGGCATGTGCTCGTCTGCGTCGCGCTGCTTCTGAATGCCATCGCCAGCCCAACGCGGGTGTCTCAGCTGGCGCCTCCTCCGTGCCCGTACTCGTATGTGCCTCAGGTCACGACCAGAGTACGCCAAACCGTTGGGCCGTTACGGTATTAGCTCGGTGAGCCTCGGGCTTCTCTCATGAGTCGCGCCGCCCATCGAACACCGATCGAAGCTTTTTTTTTCTCCGTTGGGTGGGGGGCGCCGGCATCGGATGGATCCCGTTCGCCGCAACGACGTAACCCGGTGCCTTGCGTGTGTTCTGATGATGATGTGCTTTGGCTGCACGGTGACATAGCGATGCCGTTCGCCGCTCGTCGTGTACATACATAGATACATACGTGCTGCGCTGCGATTACGCGGCGCATCGTGACGCTTCGCGGCGCGGCGCGGCGCGGCGCAAGGCCCATGGAAGCCTGTGACGACTGCCCGCTGTTCGGCAATCAAGCCACCAGCGAGCCCAAATCTTGGCTCGCCCTTCCAGGTCCATCCATGTAGTACAACGTTGGGCACGGTTTCTCGTCAGGCAAACAGCTGATGACGCCGTCGAGGACGAGCAGCAGATGAACCCACCTGTGCCAAGCGACTCGCTCTCATTCGCGGAATGGCATCGTCACGGCCACAGACCCCCTGTTGACGAGACAAGGCCGTCCATCTCCCGCCTGGCCTGCACGATTATCCGACTCCCACTGTCGCACTGCATCTGAAAAGGGTTCATCAAACGACTCCATCGACGAACCCCTGCATGCCGCAGCCAACGGCCCAACAAACCTCACATGTATTTGCTTCGTCCTCGCTGCGTCCTCGCTGCGTCCTCGCCATCATCTGCCGTCTCCAAACCGGCCCTCTCCTCTCTGACAAGCCGGGTCCCACCACAGAGGCCAGCCGTCTGCCTCTGCCGTAGGGCCCGCCGTCACGGACAGGGGTGGCGATGCGATCTGGCGAGGGACCCTCTTTGCATCATCCGCCCAGCCCAGCCCAGCCCAGCCCAGCCCAATGGCCTTGGTCCTGGTATTTGCTCCGAGATAAGAAGTTTTCGCCCTCGTGGAAATATTACTTGCCGGCGCTCAGCCTGGATGCTAAAGGAAACCCGAGACGTCTACGAGAGCTTCCTCCAGCCATCAGCCATAACGCTCATGGAACCACCGTGAAAGCTGATGCCGCGACGACCTCATACTACAACGACCAGTTTCACCTTCACACCGGTCTTTCATCGCCGTCCCGCACGTTATTCCCGCGCCCGCCGTGGTATCCGCTTGATGCCCGGGATTCAAAGATAGGCGCAATTGCCTCGGCGCTTCTGCTCCCCCTTTCCGCAGGGATATGCGAGTAGCTCGGGAGGCCCGCCGCCATGATAAAAGCGCATGCATTCGCCCCATCCTCTCAAACCGGCCCAACGATTCAGGTTATATGCATCAGGGTGGTTTCCGTCGTTAATTCGCTTGTACTCTTTCACATGTCAAAGTGCTGGGCTTGCTGTACTAGTGCTTTGCTTGTCCAGCCTACGAGTACGTACGAGTCCATGCCATGCGCGTCGTAATGCCGTCCCAACGCTCCCGGGTGCAACGTCGCCAGCCTCAGCCCACGTGGCCGCATCTGAAGTGGTGCTATCATCAGTATTTGGCTCTGTATCGCAGATCCACTCGAAGGCAGGGGTTAATCACACGAACTCAGCCTCCCGTTTCTCGCCTTATCGGCACGGCAGAGCTCAATGGGTTCCTCACCTCTCCTGGCGGCAGGGTAGATTTTTGGCCTCCAACAAACTACCGAATACATTGGGTCTGTACGGGAGGATGGAACGGAACGACCTACGGATAAGGTAAATACTTATCCCCTTTGGCATTTATCCGGTCAAGTTCGTAGACCCTCTTGTATGCACTGAACGCAACTGCCGTGTGGCGTCACATCACCTTACGGTGATTGCATGGCAAATGCCAGATCGCACCTACGACCAATCCTATTTATCCCATCCGTTATATACGGCCGCCGTTTCAGGCGTCGTCGAGCCAGTCGGCAGCGGCGGCGTGCTCAATTATGATAAAAACCAACTCCTCCGTACTGAATTATGAACTCGAGCAAGTGCCATCGCCCGTCAGCATATGACGACAACCTGTCATCATGTTACACCGCACACAACAAAGGCATGTCGGTCAAACGCCAACAATACCTCTGCTCATGTATCCTTTGCCGCGGCCGCACCCTTCCCCGGTCGGTTCCAGGTACGGACGTGGCCTGTTCGGGCCCTTGTTAGCCAATCGACGTCGCATGTGACAGGCGCAGTCGACTCACCAGACTTGCAGCTTGTGATAATGGCGTCTTCTGTGAAATCCAGCCAGCACGCGGGATGAGTATCAATCACCGTCGTCTTGCCAGGTCATCAGCTGATAGGACTCTCATGCATTCGATTGGACAAAGACTTACCAGAACTGGCGGCAGCATCGGGACCCTTGCTCGCGGCTCTACGGGATGGGAGATGCCGTCTCCTTCCTCGTCCCCATCCACGCCCGAGTTGGACCGCATTCGATAGCCAAGGGGGCTGGCGGAATCGGTGCGTTGCGGCATTCCGGGCGCTGCGGAGACGGATCCTCGTTGCCGCGCTGGGTTCTATGGCGATATCAGCTTTCTGGACTGGTCAAGGTCCCAACTGAACTCTCAAATACCTTTGGCCGATACAGCATTCCGACACCAAAGTCCCACAGGCACAAGCGGCCGTCTTCGCCTACACTACCAAACCGATAGTTCCGATCATCGCAGCGCCAGGGGTCGAATGCCAAAGCAGTGACCCATGACTGGTGGCCCTGGCATCTTGCCACCAACGCCGACTCTGCCAAGGACCATATGGAAATTAGGTCATCCTGTCCTCCTGTCAAGACATACTTGCCATCCGGTGTCCAGCACACGCACGTCAGGCCGCCATAGTACGAGTTGAAAAGATCCAGCAGCCTGGGCACGTGTCAGCATAAGCTAGAGGACGAATATGCCCGCCTGATCGAGACTCACTCTTCCCTGAGGTAGTCGATAACCCTCATCGTCCCGTCTTCACAGACCACGGCTAGATGCCGGTTGTCTGGCGAGAAAGCGAACGCATTTATGCGCTGGTTCGACAGCTTCCACGCCGCCACCGGGTTCGTCTTCTGGTTCTTGGAGTAAACCGATTTATGGATCTGAATCTTGTTGCCATGGTGTGTTGCATTGGGTGCATCTCCTGCATCACTGCCATTGACACTAGATCCATCCTCGGGGCTGAACTGTGCGTCATCCTTCTCTTTGTCGTACACCACCAAAGAACCGTCCATGTGAGCTGCAAGGAAGAGGTTCTCCGATCCTGGAATCCACCTGATCGTTGATACGGGGGTGTTATTGATCACGCCCTGTGCTTGTTAGTGTACAAGTCCACTGAATCAGGGGTTGCGGTCGCACATTTTTATTGAGGCGCGTGTATCGCTGCGAGATGGGCTCCCACCAGATCACCTCGCCTGTGGAAAAGCCCATGATCACGTCAATGTGTGATGCGCCCTTGGTTGCCTTGTTGACGTCATGGCACAGGCAATGTGCCTTGGTGAACAATATCTTGGTCAAGTAGTCTTGCTATTATACCAAGTTAGAGACGCCACACTCCAGGATAGTCGCATTCGCAGGACACGCACCTTGTTTGAAGATGATAGGTCCAGCCACTGGAAAGCGCGGTTGATGTTGGCGAAGGCGAAAATGCCGTCGCTCGGTCGATCCATTAACCGTCTCGATAGGCTCTCGTTGACTATGACTCGCGATATGAAGGACGAGTTACTCTTGGTGACGTTGTTCTTTGGCTTCTTCCTCTTGTTCACATCCTTGGTAGGCGTTGGCGCCAACAGAGCGTTTCCTTCGCCGAACGCAGGGGCAGATCCAAGTGTAATCGAGGCAGTGGGCGCGTCGCTGGTGGAGGTTGCCCGTCCATCCTCGCTGCTCATCCCGCCTTCGGTGGAATATCGAGCCTCGTTTGGATGTTCTTGTATACTCGAATCGCGGCCGCCCAGCGACAGGGTATTCTCCGCGGGACCCTTGTAGATGAACGGGGGCGGTCGCACATGGAGGCTTATGAGCGACAACTTTGACCCTGCTGTGGCAGGTTGCGGATTGGTCGCCAAAGGGTTCGGGTTCACGATGGGCGCTTCGGAGGGATGCGGCGGTGGAGTCGCAAGATGCAAGTCCTCCTTCAGCACGTATGTTCCTGTGGCAGCGTCAGTTCGCGCGCTCTACCGGCAGCAGTCTCCCATGCGACTCACCTTCTCCCACCAGAAACTGCCACTCTGGTCCGGTTGGGTTTGATATGGTGTTGTTCGTCTCGATCATGGGCACGATGCCGGTGATCCCACCAGGGTGGTAGAGACCGCCAGCGGGATACCGTGGTGGGGGCGGCAGGACGCTGCGCCTGTCAGTGAGAACTCATTCGAGTTCCGAGGTCAATTGCGCGGTGTACGTACAACATGTTGACGGCAGCCGAAGGTCCTATGGATCGAAGGCTATTGCGAACGCGGGCAGTGCGGACTCGGAGAGGCGATGCCGGCCCCTCGACGATGTCGGGATGCTGCCGACAGACGTATGGAGCAGTTGCTGGGGGATGAGTCGAAGTGCGCGATCAGAGCATGCGCGCGAGGACGAAGGAGCAATTGTGAGCTATCGAGACGCCGGCGATTGACGTTGTGCTAGGATTGAAACCGGTGACGAGCGGAGAGGCGGCGAGGTTGGCTTAGCCCTGGCATCCTTATCCGGAGCTGGAACCTACGAGTAAGGAATAGACCTGGGGTTGCTGTTGCGTGTGGGGTAATAAGCCGACGGCGGATGACGGACCAGCACGCGGGTGCTGTTGGTGGCTTGGCCCGAGAGCGGGAGCAATTGGACGCGCTCGACGGGAGACGCAGAAACCCAGAAGGGTGCAGCCGCAACGAAGCCGACACGGGGTCCATGTTGACGGGAACGGATGCGCTCTCGGCGGTTGAGCGAGGTCTGGGGGAGCAAGAAGAGTACGGGTGAAAGTGAGGCTGGCCCCGTCACGACTTCCAATGCGACGTTGTCGCACACGTGAGTCTTGGTTGTCGCCAGGTACCTGCTCGTATGGAGCGGAGGCGGTGGAGGGGAGCCTCAGCGTGTCTCACGGGAGCAGCATTTGTAAATCAAATGGAGCTGGAGGCCCTCTTTCTGGTCCAAGTACCTCGCTCTAGATGTACGGACTACGAAGTACCTTGGACTCATCGACAAAGTCGAGGATGTCGACGTCGCGCCACGTCAATGATCGGCTCCTCCAGCACATCTTCCCGAGAGCTCCGCCCCCTGTGGTCGCCAATCCTAGCGCCCCGCTGGTAGAGGATCACACCACAGCTGGAGCTGGCACCCAATCCTAGCCCAGCAGCAATTTAAGACCCAGCATCCTCTCCCGAACCGCCGCGCAACCCCAACTTCTTCAATCAAAGCTCCTCATTTCGCCATCGAAACTTCTCCCTGTTCCGACAGCGAAAGAATACGGGCGCAAACATCTCACCCGACAAGTGCCCTGCACGGATCAAAACGCGTCAGGCGAGGGCATGGCCCAACCATAAAGCCCTTCCGTATAGGTACACAGCTGTTTCCGATATCAGACCCGACCTCGCAGCATGGCGACAGGTATAGCCTCCTTCGCATCTGATTGTTCCCGGTCATCGCTGACGTCCATCGCCAGTTCGGGTCTGCGTCTGTGGTGACGAGAGCACCGGCAAATCGAGCCTCATTGCCTCGCTCGTCAAGGATCAGTTCATGAGCAACAAGATCCAGCCCGTCCTGCCCCAGATCACCATCCCGCCCAGCATCGGAACCCCCGAAAATGTCACCACCACCATCGTCGACACCTCCGCCCGACCCCAAGATCGGACCACCTTGCGCAAAGAAATCCGCAAATGCAACGTCATCCTGCTCGTATATGCCGACCACTACAGCTACGAGCGAGTCGCCCTCTTCTGGATGCCCTACTTCCGCTCCCTCGGTGTAAACGTCCCCGTCGTCCTATGCGCCAATAAGTCGGACCTGGCGGGCCAGGGGAACACGCCCCAGGTCGTCGAGGAGGAGATGCTTCCCGTCATGGCCGAGTTCCGCGAGATCGACTCCTGCATCCGAACTAGCGCGCGCGAGCACCGCAACGTCAACGAGGTCTTCTTCCTCTGCCAAAAGGCCGTCACGCATCCCATCGCTCCGCTATTCGACTACAAGGAGGGCCACCTCAAGCCGGCGTGTGTGGCCGCGTTGAAGAGGGTCTTCTTTCTCTGCGACAAGGACCAGGACGGTTATCTGAACGACGAGGAGATGCGTGACTTCCAGGCCCGCTGCTTCGACAAGCCCCTGACGAGCGACGACCTCGATAACATCAAGCTGTCCATTTCAAAGTCCACGCCACACGTGAACATGGACAAGGGCGTCGACAAGGATGGCTTCTTGCAGCTGAACAAGATATATGCCGAGAAGGGCAGGCATGAGACGATATGGATAATCCTGCGCAAGTATCACTACACGGACAGCCTGAGTCTGGAGGAAAAGTTCCTCCACCCCAGGTTCGAGGTTCCCGAGTACTCGTCGGCCGAGCTGAGCCCAGCTGGATATCGTTTCTTCGTCGACATGTTTCTGCTATTCGACAAGGACAACGATGGCGGTTTGAACGACCAAGAGCTCGAGGCCTTGTTCTCACCGACCCCCGGGCTGCCATCGTCCTGGGTCGACTCCTCGTTCCCGTCGTCAACCGTGAGGAACGAGGGTGGACATATAACTCTTCAGGGCTGGCTAGCTCAGTGGAGCATGACCACATTCCTGGAGCCCAAGACGACGATAGAGTATCTCGCGCATCTCGGCTTTGAACCCCCCAACCCGAAAGACCCCATCACGGCCGCCCTCAAGATTACAAAGTCGCGTAAGAGGAGAAGACGCCCCGGACGCGTGGAGAGGAACGTTGTCCTGTGCTACCTCATCGGTGCACCGGGAGCCGGCAAGTCCTCGCTGCTTGATGCATTTCTGAATCGTCCTTTCGAAGGCCTGTACCACCCGACCATCAAGCCCCGGCGGGCCGTCAACAGCGTTGAGCTCCCCGGCGGCAAACAGGTGTACCTAATCTTCGAGGAACTGGGCGAACTGGAACCAGCGATATTGGAGAACCAGTCCAAGCTTGAATCATGCGACCTGATTTGTTATGCCTACGACTCGTCGGACCCGGACTCGTTCACTCACATTGTTGATGCGCGATCCAAGTACCCTCATCTTGATGAGCTACCATCGGTGTACACTGCCCTCAAGGCGGACAAGGACAAGACAACACAGCGCAGCGAGCTTCAGCCCGACCAGTATACCTCATCGCTCAACATGAATCACCCCCTCCACGTGAGCGTTACCTGGAACAGCATCAGCGAGCTCTTTGTTGCCCTCGCCGAGGCGGCGACAAACCCCAGCCTTGGCTTCCCCAAGACTGAGGAGGAGGCCCCTGACCGGACAAGCCTCTATATGGCGCTGGGAGCGACAGCCTGTGCCGCCATCGCGGCCGTGATGATCTGGCGAAGATCAACGAATGCAGCCTAGAACAGCCCTCTTCTCATTTCCTTTCTCTCTCAACAGCAAGTTACGATTGCTTCAAGACTGTTCGCCACAGCGATGCAATACCCCTCTTTAGTAATCAACAGTGTCATTTGGGTGCGTTATGAATAAGTGGTGTTGGAATACTGCTCAGGGGAAGAGGAGTTCTTTGCATGGCGAGGAGTTGTCGCAGTCGTTTTATGATACCCAACTCCCCACACTACGATCACTTCTAGTCTAAAAGTACATAATGATCATAATGGACAAGGTACCGCTTCACTTGGATAACACGTATAACACGTTTTGAAGCCGCTTTCATTTTGAGTATCCCGTCAAACTACTGTTACAACGGCCCGCGTGGCCCCGCCCTCGGTTTGAAATCAGAGCATCACACCTTGTAGAAGCAGAAGCCGATGTAAAAGCTCGACGCCTCCATCTCCTCGTCCGACACGAGCAACGGCCCGGCCCCCCTCTCTCGCACTCCCATGCGCTCGCTCAGCGGACCCAGGTCGGGGTCGTCCTTCTCTGCCTCCCAGATCTCGGGGAACGTGCGGTGGAACTGCAGCTCGAGGTTGAAGTCCTCGGCGAGCGCGCGAAACGCCTCCCACGGGACGACGTACTCAGGCACCTCCTCGACCGCCTCGTCAAGGAAGAAGTTGTACTTCCAACCAAACGCCGGGCGGAAGACGCCGTCGTCGGGCGTCTTGCCGGGGAAGCGGACCCGGTAGATGGAGTTGCCCCATTCGGCCGTCGGTTCGGCTTCGCCTTCTTCGACCTCGCCGTCCTCGGGTTCGGCTGGGGGGGTCGTCGTCGTCGTCGTCGTGCCTTCGCCGTCTCCCTTTTCGGCGTTGGCCTCGGCATCGGCATCGGCTTTGGCTTTGTTCTTGGCGGCGGCCTTTTCGTTGAACTTGCGGACGTGCTCACCGAGGACGTCCGAGTTGGGTATGCAGCCGATGAAGCGGCCGCCCTTCTTGAGCGCACCAGCGACGTTGCGCAGCATGTTGCGGGCGTTGTGCTCCGACTCGAAGGCGTAGTGCATAGAGAACATCATGCTGACGACGTCGAAGCCGCGGCGGTTCATGGGCGACGGGTCGAAGCCGACCTGCTGGATGATGTCGATGTCCTCGATGCTCTCGCCGTAGCAGTCCTTGACGTGGAAGCGCGCGTCGAAGAGGCGCGAGGGCCGTCCCCTGCCGTGCCCTCCGCGACCCCCCCGGCCGCCGCGGGAGGCCAGGCTCCTGTATCGCTCCCTCGCCTGCTCGATGCTCACGTCAGCAGGGTCGAGGCCGACGTAGAGCTGGATGGGTTGCGGCGCCTGCTGCCACTTGTTCAGATCGCCGCCCTTTCCGCACCCAATGTCGAGAACCAGAAGCTCCTTGCCGCTGGAACGCCCCATCTCACGCGACCCGGGGGCGTGGTCCTCGTCGGGCGAGTACCGTTGAATAATGCAGCTCTTAATCCAATTATTGAAGACGCGCAGGCCCTTGATCTTGCTGTCCCTCGTCCTCCAATCGCGGCCTCGCTCCGGCACACTGTTGTAGTGCTGCCTCACCACATCGTGCACCCCTCGCCCTCTGTTCTGCTCCGACGAGGCGGCCTCGGTCGCAGCGGCCACGCGGTCTCGCTCGAGCTGGCGCTGCCGGATGGCCTCTCGCTCGGCCTCGGAGATGCGAGCTCGCGCCCCGGGGCGCTTTTGCTTGCGCGGCTGGTCGGAGGGCGAGACGTTGCGTCGCTTTGCGGGTTGTAGCGAGTTCGCGTTGTACGGCTGAGGCAGATCGTCCTGGACTTCGTCTTCGGCGGGACGCTTATTGTTCTTCACGGTCAGTCCCGCGTGTGAGTCGACCGTTGTGCCATTCTCGTGTTCGCCCATGGCGAAACTGGTTATCGTGCGAAGCAGCCTGGGCGCTCACGCAACTCGTCTTGGGTTGTTGTGTAAGGTTGAATAGCGCGGAGCAGCGGGAGGGTGAGGCTTAGCAGCGCATATACTGTGGGGCTGAGCGCAACTGAGTGGTGGCTTGCCTCGAATTCCTTCCTTGCCTTCCTACCCTGTACTCCATAGTTTGATCTTTCTCCCACTAGGTAACACGGCAGCCCTTCAATTTAACCTGCAAATGTCATGTTCATTCGTAGTTTTCTCGATGGAGAAAATATGTTTACCTTTATAAAGTGCAAGCGTCTGATGACTTACACCGTCTCTACACTGCGAATGTCTGTTAGTGGCTAGCCTGTCCCATACCATTTCTTCTTGTCACACTCTATGACCAATGTTGGCAGCACCGTGGGACATGACACAACACCAACAACAATAAATAGCTTGCAAAAAGTGTCATTGCGAGCGAGAAGCACATCATAGAGTCTGTCCTGCCTGTCCATCAAACTTGGGAGTGATTCCGGTACCGGTATTGACCGGGGTGTTGGTCTAGGGTAGGCTGCTTGGTGGAGGTGGTTGTGCGTCCCGCTGAAGCCTTGCGGCGCTTGGACCAACTTGGCTCCAGCCTCTGGCTGCGACTGTGAACAAGCTCCCTCCAGCTGCTCTCGTCATCCCAAACCCCGATCCAACATCCCATCCCGCGACGAACCTCCCACAAATCTCTCCAGCGCCGCAAAGGACACGCACCTCGTCGTTGGATTCTCATCCAGCCGTCGCCATGGGATCGGATCCTCAATACGCCAAGTGGCCCTTGCTGCCACTCTCCCAGCACGTCTTCGCCCTCACAAACGCCTACGCCACGAGGACGGCCCAGCAGGCCGCCGTCAAAGCCCTGCAGGATGCCATCACCGAAGACAAGATGGCGCCATTTTACCGATATCTCGCACATCCCATCGACGGCATCCTGAACGCCGTGGGCGAGGGCGGTGCCTCGGCGCCCGGCAAACCCTTGAGCAGAAAGGCGAGCCTGGTTGGCATGGTGGCGACCAAGGCCTCAGCGACGAATGTGAACTTTCCCTGGGACGAGGAGCTCTACTCGAGGCTCAAGGAGGACAATGAGAAGCAGCTGGCCGAGTTTCAGAAAGAGGAGGACGAGGCCGTCGAGCAGGCTGGAGACACGGAGATCCAGGCGGCCAAGGGCAAGCGGGCAGAGTTCTGGGCGCGAGTAGGCGACAAGGTACACATCGGAAGCCTCTCTGCATTTTACTCGAGATGGCGCTAACCCGTGCACAGGACAAGGCCATTGCGGCGTACGAGGGCGTGTTCGAAAAGACGGGCATCCTGGGCACCAAGATCGACCTCGTGCTCGCCATAATACGCATGGGTCTCTTTTACGGCGACAAGCCCCTGGTCAAGAAGCACGTCGAGCGAGCAAAAGCGCTCGTCGAATCGGGCGGCGACTGGGACCGCCGAAACCGACTCAAGGCCTACGAGGGCCTGCACCTCCTCACCGTACGCTCCTACAACCTCGCCGCACCCCTCCTGCTCGACTCCCTCTCCACCTTTACCAGCTACGAACTCTGCAACTACTCCAGCCTTGTCGTCTACTCGGTGTTGGCCGGCTCCGTGTCGCTGAAGCGCGTCGACTTCAAGTCCAAGGTCGTCGATGCACCCGAGATCAAGGCCATCATGGGTGACGGCGACGACAAGCTGCTTGCCCTGAGCGGCGCCCTGAGCGCCGGCCCGGGTGCCGACGATACCACGGGCGACCAGGCTCCCCAGGCCGCTGTCGCAAGGCCGGTCAATCTGGCGACCCTGGGATCCAGCACGGAGCAGCCCGAGGCGGAGATGGCCATCGACTTCAGCCCACTGGCTCTGCTGGTGGGCAGCCTTTACAACGGCAACTACAAGGCCTTCTTCCAGTCCCTCGCCGACGTCGAGGAGCAGTTCCTCAACCAGGACCGCTACCTCCACGAGCACAAGAACTGGTTCATCCGCGAGATGCGCCTCCGCGCCTACCAGCAGCTGCTGCAGAGCTACCGCGTCGTCGGCCTCGAGAGCATGGCCAACGACTTCGGCGTCACCGTCGACTTCCTCGACCGGTAAGCTCCCTTGCGAACCCCACGTTTGTGCCCAGAAACTGATAAATTCTCCAGTGACCTCGCTAAGTTCATCGCCGCTGGCCGCATCCCCTGCACCATCGACCGCGTCTCCGGCAAGGGCGTCATCGAGACCAACCGCCCCGACGACAAGAACAAGCAGTACCAGGACGTCGTCCGCCAGGGTGATCAGCTTATTACCAAGCTGCAAAAGTACGGCCAGGCTGTGCGGCTTAGGGGCAGCGAGAGGGCGTAGAGAGGTTGAGGGATAGAGGCGCAGGGAAGTGGTGGCTGGGAAGAAGCATGGAACAAACATTGCCTTGGCGTCGGTCTGGAAGAGGTTGACTACCGGGCTACATGTGTCATTACCTGCTGTATGATACGACATTAGATGAGCTGCTGCTCAATACAATGGCCAGAATCAGAAAACACGGGCGATGAGCCTGCGCGAAAGTAGAAGATGATACCCAGATTGCCCGAGCACTCCAATGTCTGGGACTATATGTGGTTGTCTACCGAGCCGATGGATGTCTCAATAGCTGTGCCCAATCATCCGCACCTCTACGCTAAACGCTCATTCCCAAAATGATGCCCTGGCTTCGTCCAGCGTCAGGTTTATCTTTGCATCCTCTACCTGTACTTGTCCATAAACTCCTTGTGGAACTTGACGATGCTGCCAACCCACTCGGTGCCCGGCGCCAGGAAGGTGGTCCGGAAGTGCAGCGTGCCCTCGGCCTGTCCGAAGCCGGAGCCGGGGATGACGCAGATGCCCGTCGCTTCGAGCAGGCGCATGCAGTAGAGCTCGTCGGCCGAGCGGCCCTCGGCGGCGGCCGCCTCGATGGCCTTTTGCGGCAAGCGGATGGTGGGGAAGAGGTACATGGCGCCCTGGGGCTCGGCGCACTCAACGCCCTCCATCTGGGCAAAGGCGCGGTGCAGGGCCGTGGCGCGCTCGCGGAGGCCCTCGTGGATGCCGCTGTACTCCTTGTTGTAGAGCTCGTACGAGGGCTCGCCGGGCTTGGGCGGGTTGACCATGAGCTCGACGAGGCACTGGCCGATGACGGGGGCGCAGAGCATGATGGAGACGAATTTGTAGACGTTGGCCTCGACCTCGGGGTTGAAGCCGACGAGCTCAAAGTAGCCGCCGCGGTGGCCGCACTCGCCGACCATGCCCTTGGAAATGCTGTGGAGCGAGACCAGCTCGACGGCATCGTACTGTCCGGGATTCTCCTTCTGCATCTTGCGCAGGACGCCTTTGAAGCTGTGGAACTTGCCCACGAAGACGTTGGTCTGGTACACCTCGTCGGCCATGACGACCAGGTTCTCCTTGCTGGCGAAGTCGATGACGGCGCGGATGTCCTCCTCAGCGAGGGAGGCGCCGGTGGGGTTGCCGGGGTTGATGATGACGATGCAGCGGATGTCGAGACCGTCGGCCTTGCCCTTCTCGTAGGACTTCTTGATGGTGTCGAGATCGGTACCCCAGGCCTTGGACTCGTCGAGGTTGTAGGGGACGCAGGTGGCGTTGAGGAGCGAGAGGGTGGCGGTGTAGAGAGGATACTGAGGGATCGGGATCAGGATGCCCGTGGACTGGCCGGCGCATATGACGTTTAGGAGGGTGTTGACGCCGGAGGAGGCGCCGCCGGAGAGGTAGATGTGGGCAGGGTCGGCCGGGAAGCCATCGCGCCCTGTAGCGGGAGGGGGTGGTTAGAACCGTAGTCGTGATACCTTGGGTAACCCGTAGCACTGGGCACAGGGGCGGAGAGGCACTCACTCTCGAGGAAAGCAGCAACGCTCTCCTTGATGGCCGGCACGCCGCTGCTGGCGCTGTAGGCGCCAATGGAGCCGACATGCTTGAGCAGGCGCTTGGCGCGCTCAATGACATCGGTCTTGTACCCGAGGCTGTTGATCAGGACATCTTCGTTCTTGAGAAGCTCCGGGTTCTCGAGCAGGCTGCAGACCTGGCGGAAGAAGGTGATGGGCTTCTGGTCGAGCTGCTGGGGGTTTCCGATGTTGGCCGAAATGACCTGCTTGAAGGGCAGGCTGGTGTCGCCCTTGGCCAGTCGCGCGCGGAACTCCTCCGACTTGACGGCGAGCTCGCCGCGCACGGCGTACTCGGCGCGCCGGACGTTGGGGTTGATGTTGTCGACGGTCAGTCTCATGGTCGACGAGTGGCGTTGTTGATGGTGGTGGTAGTAGGTGTAAGAGTGATGGCGGGGTGACAGCGGGTGACTCTGAGTTTTTGGCGGGGTAGCGGCTCTGGAAGTGCCAAAGTTTCGAGGGGCAGCTCCGGCGACGGAGGTAACGGCGGCTGTTGCGATGATTAATATGGGCTCGAGTCAAGGCCTTCCCCTCTGCAGCGATGCTCAAAACAGTGCGGAGTGAGGGATAAACGGTGTCGAAATGTTTTTCAATAGTGAGAGAAAAAAAAAGAAGCGGGAGGAGGAGGAAGGAGCAGAGGCGGCGGGCTGGCCCCAGCTCTTACAGATCCACGAGACATCTCGGAAGAGTCAGGGAACCCAGCCAGCACCAGCCCGCAAATAGAACCCCGGCGACGAGTCGGAGGTTGGTTCCAGGGCCTCATGGCATGACACGACACGCCACGAGACGACCAAGCTGCACCGTGGGCACGAAGTACAGCGCGTCATTGGCGTCCGCCCTCTAGAGACTCGCCTGGGCTAGCTCCGAACCTGGATATGGATGGATATCGACGGCATGGGGCGGCGATCCTGTTGCGTAAAAAGGCGCTTCGCCCGCCCGAAGCCACCGCCGACAACCATCCCGACCTCTCACTGAGCGGAAGGCGCTCGCTCGGGCGCACCCGAGACCGGGGCCGCCTGCGAAACGCTCAGGAGGAGCAACAGCGGATGGCTCGGACGCATCACCGGCTGGCTCATATGCGCCCGCAGCGGCACGCGCAAGACAACTTAGGATGCCAAGATGTGTGTTGCTGAACCGACACCGACGGCGACGAAAACAACAGACGGGGAAGCAATCGCGCCTTTCTTACCTGCGAGTCTGGCGTTGGCTAGCAATGCTGCGTGGCCGTTGGCCCCGACCGTCGACAACGGCCTGCTCCTTGTCGCGAGGCTCATTGTCACGAGATGCCGCCCGGGATTGCCACAGCCGATGAGCGGAAAAGTCGACGACCGCCACCAAGAGCTGTCGATGTGGGAGGCGAGATCGTAGCCGTATCCTTCCTCGCAGGATTGTTGAGAAGAGGAGCGCGCGTGGCTGGGGCAGCTTGAAAATGTTGGCGTGCCTCCGTCAATGCATCCCACAGGCGGCGTCCCTGACGCGACAGGGCTCTTGAGAAGCCACCGCCTCAGCAATGTGTCACCTCCCTGTTATTGATATTCGTGATATCAAGCACGAAGTAGACGTCCTCTTGCGAAGCACAGACATGATTCTCTATTTCAATTCCATGGCACCCTGCCATCCATCCAAGCCGGTCGTGTACTCTCAGAACAAAGCCGCACTCAGAGTGATTCCCATCACCCATTGGTCAGATTGAAGTCCGGGCACCGGCCCTCCTCTTCACCGCCCTGTCGTTCCCCCCCCCCCCGCGATATCGGTTCGGGCCCCGGCGCCACCTTTCCCCGACGCCGCCGCCGCCTCCCGTGTCCCGAAATTTTGCCAACACCGGCTTTCACGACATCACCGACGTCGTGCTCTCCCGTTACGGCTACACACAGCAGACCGCAGCCATGGCGAAGAAAGGTGAGATGCCCCCCAAACAATACCCGAATGCCGTGCCGCCGATGGAAAGCGTTACACGTGGGCTAACACACGTTCCCTGCAACAGCCAAGGCTCGTTTGATCCACGTCCGCCTGATCTCCATGGCCATGACAGGCTTCTTCTACACATTCAAACGCCCTCGAACATCGCCAATGATGGGCATGCTGAAATACGACCCAATTGGTATGGCACATACTCCACTTGCGTCCACGGGGAACCCCCCCTCGAGCTTCGCTGACCGCGCTCCTGGCAGTTCGCAAGAAGGTCCTCTTTCTCGAGACGAAAAAAAGGACAAAATAGGGCACCCGGCTGTCAAACGCACGAATCCGAGCGCCGCACGAGCTTACAGGCATATAAGCCGCAATGGTCGCTACACTGGGTCGCAGGTAGTGTACGTCGACGCTGTATCAACATGATGGGCATATCTGGAGTTGGGGAACTTGCATTGCACAGTTGCGCCGCGGGACGAAACTTGTACCCGCTTGTACGCTTGAAATATACGATCTCGAGAAATACAATTGTCGCCAAAATCTCACTGTTGAGTTTGGAATAAATCTAACAAGCTCAGCTACCATGTGTTGCTCCCACTAGCTACATTCCATGTCATGGTCGAAATTCTATCTCGAAAACATCAGTGCTCGCGACTCGCAGACTTCCCGGACACAGATTGATCGCTTGCACCTCGGATCAGAGCATCGTATGCGGGCCTGACTCCTGCACAGAGGCTTTCTCCTGGACCTCTATCAAGTTATGTCGCGGAGCCGCTGATGCCACTTCTCTCCAACTTGAGCTTCTTTCTAGCCATCTCCGGGACCTCATCGGGGCATCCCGGACGACGCTTGCCACTGCCTGCAGCGTCCTGGCTGTTGTTGACTGAAGCAAGTTGCCTGTCTCTCTCAAAGTCGGCAACCCTGGGCAGACTCCAATCCGCATTCGACCTCCAGCTCGGGACCTGCCCTGAGCGGATTTCCTCAACCATGTTCGCGCTGGTAGTTGCAGCGCTTTTCCAACCCATCACTGGCCGGTTGGGTTCTTTCTGCCCGAGTATCATCTGTGCAGCCTGTTCCTCGATCGTGGTTGATTCCTGCGAAGACGATAGTTTCAGAATCGACCGTGGCTGTGCGGCTCCTCGCCGGCGCATCTGTTCCTGCACGATTGAAGGAGGAGGTAAGGGCAACTTGGCCTCCCCATCAGGCCCAGGGCTGTGCACTTCTACCTTGCGTTTAAAGGACAAGTCGGGTGCAGAACACTCGGTCAGTGCCTCGTTCATGTTTGCCTGAGACGCAATGACTTCGCATTTGACTCCCGTAGACACGGTGTGCGGAAAAAGTGTCGCTTCTTCGAGTTCCACATGCGCATTGGGCTTTTCTTCGTCTTGACCATGTGGAGTGGCATCACGGCTGCTGCTTTGAACTGCCTGCTCGTGAAGCTGTTGAACCCAACCTCGTTCGCGCACCAAATACTGAGCCGTTGAGCAGACGAGTCTGTTCACTTCAGCCACCTTGCCCAACGTTGCGTCGAATCTCTCCATCTGGGGCATGCGTTCCTGGATGTTTTTGAGCTGACCTCGCAACGCATCGACAGTCTTGATGTCGCGCTGCCACCTGTCGCGGAGCTCTTTGGTTGCCTTGGCCTGCCTCTCGAATTCATGCACCTTCCCTTGAAGCTGGAAAACAAGTGTTTTGTCCTCGGAAGTATCAGTTTGGTCAAGCTTGCTTTCTTGAGAGGGGCCAAACTTGGCGACCGTCAGGTGGTTGTTGACTGCCTTGAGTTGACTTTCCAGTGCGGCGATGGCCGTTTGACTGTGGCGAAGGTTCCTCTCCGAGCTCTCCTTTCCCTGTTTAAATCCTTGCTCCAACCTTTTCTGAAATTCAATGACAGCATTACGGAATTCCTGCTTCGTGGCTTCGTCGGTTCTCGATAAACCCTCCGTCAGGGATTTAATCTCTGTTGTGCAGGTCTCCGAGACCAACTGGAGTTTCTGCTCCAATTGCCTGATTTCTTCGTCACATTCAGCCAGCTTCTCGTCGAGGCCTGCATCGCGGGCTTCGTTGGAACCGCGCTGCGAGTCAGATCCCGTTTCAATCCATGCTTCGAGAGTCTGCTTCGTCTGCTGGCATGACTGCTGGGTCTTCTCCATACTACTTGTTAGATCCCTGAAGCTGTTCTCAAAATTTCGTGTGGCTTCCTCCTCTACCTCCTGAGCTATCGCAAATCTATCGTTTTGGTTCTCGAGAGTTCGTCTGATCGCAGTGAGTTGGCCCGCGCACGCGACAGCCAGGTCGAAAGTTGTCTGTTCGGCACGATATTGCCCGGAGGCTACGTCTGCGATGGCTGAAACGACCCTGTATGTGCATCAGAGAGCCGAAAGGGCGCTTCAACGGGGCGACTCACTGTGTGGAAATGGTTTCCTCGATGCCTCGTACTGCAAGCTCAATGGCAGTTGGAGGAACAGCATTTGTCTCTGCTCTGTGCACATGCTGCGCCAAGGCATCGAGCCTGATATTGATGTTAGCGCATCCGGCTTAATGGAGGAAGCCGCGGCCATACCTTGAGTGAATTCGGCCCACTATGTGCGCATTCTCCTTTTGTTCCTGATCTTTTTTGGCGCAAAGGTCGAGCAAAGACTCGACCTTGGCTGCCATGTCTTGCATTGCCTTCTGTGTGCCCTCTTGTGCCTCGACCTGTCGACGCAAGCTCTCTGTGACCTCTCTCTCGTGAATTAGGGTGACCTCTTGTTCGTTGGCCTTGCTTCGAAGGTCGGAGATTGTTTGATCCTCTAGGGCGTCTGGTTAATTATGGATTGCGGGATGGGGGCGGACAAAACTCACTGAGCCTGGATTCCCGTTCCATCTCGCCGCGAAACTCCTCTAAGCAGCACTTCATCTCTTCCCTTTTCTGACGGCTGTTCTCAAGGGCCTTGTCGACAAGGTTGTAATCTGTGACCCGCTTCTCGTTTTCATTCTGTAGCTTGTTCAGAGACTCCTTGTAAAAGGCCTGGGAACGGGAAAACAGAGCTTGCTGCTCTTTGATGGCCTCATTGAGCTTGACTCGATAGCGCTGATGCTTTTCCTCAAGAGCCGTTGCTCGCGTTTTGGACTCGGATAACTGGTCACGTAGCTCTTCAACTTCATGACCCAAGCGCTTGTTTTCCGTCGTGTTATGGGAGTCGTTTTCCTCAAGTTGTCGGTTGCGATGCTCAATGTCGTGGAGTTCGCGGACCTTGCCATCCAGCATGGAGCGAGACTCGGCTAGCTTCAACTGATGACGATGGAGTTCATGCTGTAGGCGCTCAATTTCCCAACCGGCTTGGTTCTTTTCCTCCTCCGCAATTTTAATGCACTCATTCCAGTATTGGGCAACCTGGTGCATTGCAGTCTTTTTCCGGTCGGGATCTCTGCTAGAGCGATCCTTACGGATGGTATTGCGCTTTCTAGATATGTTGCTCGTTCGCGATCGAGATCGATGACGCGTGGAACTGTCCCAACCTGGAGAGTCATGAGATACAGCAGGACGGTTCACCATGGAGTTGCGCTGAAAGTATGGACTTCGGTGGACAGGACCCTCTAAGTCGCCGCAGGCACTCCCGGGCGAAGGCCGTCGGCGGATGTGATCAGTTCGTCCCACCTGCTTCTCTGGCACCCTGAAGGCTACCGGATTTGCCTGAAGAGGCAAGTTATTGCTAAAGTCACGGGCGCCGCTTTCGTGGCGAGTAGTGTCCCCGTTTGGCACAGTGGAGGATGGACTAGCGATGATTCTTGTCGTGCCCTTGGGTTCCTTGGACGGCGGGCTGTTCGAGGCCTCAACTACTGTGGCATCTTCTGGGAGAGGATCATCCAGTAAATTGCGGCCACGTTCCCATTGATGCTTGTTGGCGGAAGCCGAAGTAACGTGCAGTCCGAGCCCCTGAGATTCCGGAACCTCGGCTGACAACCGAAGTGACGGCTGTCGAGACGAAATACCGACATCCAGAGGCGAAAACGACCCCACAGGCTTTGCATCGGGAGAATTTGAGGGGCGACAATTCGGTTGCGGCGGTGATGTTGAGACAAGCTGGCTCGCAGGAAGGGAAAGTTCATGAAGGGACAACGCAGGTCCTCTTGCGACGGATGTAGGCACATCGGTCTGCCTGCCTGGGCTCGGAGAATGTTTCTGAAGCCCACTAGCCGGAGGACTGGTTTGGTTCTGCTTGCTGGCCTCCGAGGGATGGCGAAAGGGTCCCGCGGAGAACTGCCCGGGACGAGGAGGTCGCTTGATACCGAACGAAAATCCCACCCCTAGGGCACTCTCGGATATTTCATCCCGTATGACCGAGAACCTTCTGATTTGGCTGTCGTCGAGGCGTTTGCTCACATATGGCTGGGACTCGGGCAAAGTCGAACTCAATCTTTCGAAGTCTCCAGCGCTGATGACACTGGATGACGACCCCTTTGGTTTATCATCAGGTGCCGCAGGCATGGCTCTGGATCAAGTGTGTCGGAGTCTCGAGGCAATCGAGTGTGCAAAGGCCAGTCTGTCTGTGGTGCAGATCGGGAGGAAACGAGGGGAAGAGCTGATTTGCAATCGTGCTGAACAACGGGTGCCTGTATTTAAGAGATGCGACGAAAAAGACTGGATAGAAGAAGCGGTGACATATGCTCACCGGTGTGCGTTGGTGAAGGAAAAAAACTGTCGCAGTGGTTGGGCTGAGGCTCGCAGGCATCCATCCCCGGATCAGGGGAAGGAGCAATCCCTCCGGACACCTGACTGCTGCCTTTGGCCACCGAGATCTGAGTTGTGAAGAAGATGTTATCATAGTCACGTGTAAAGGGCTGGGCAGTTCTTTGGAGAGTAAATATAGATGTATTGGATAAGAAGATGCTAGAATGGCGAGCCTCTTCCAAGAGTGTAAGCCGATGGGCGATGAGGACGTGTACCGGAGCACTCGCTGTGGACATATGCAGCACGTCGTGAAAGTGAGCGGCTTCATTCTTTACATACACATCGAAGATCTATGATAAGATCTTTCCAAGAGTCTGTAGCGGCATTTGCCTGCTGATAGGCCCTAGAGTATGTAAAGAATAAACTACATCGTCGCCTTTGAGCTTGAAGACCTGTATCCAAGTCCAGGTCGCTGAGTGGATTGCGAGTGCATTGGTGCCTGCTGCGGCATACTGGGTATTCTGACTTCCCCTTTATTCTTTTTGCTCCCTTTTATTATTTAAGGTCTTCCTACTTTCACTTCTCTCTTAGGATTTTGTTGGGACTAAATTGTTGTCATTTCAAGCATTTGCGGCATTGGCTGTACGGTGAGCGCATGATGCCAGGAAGTTTTGTTAGTCGTCGGTATCCGAGCGCACCAACGCAGCATGCTCCTTGCCGACGAGTAAAAAATAAAACCCTGTCGTTGGCCCGATGTTGCAGCCCCTGAACGTGACGACAAGTCTCGTCCCCGCCATGTGAAGTCTCCTGGCACCGCACCTCTTGCACCTCATTGGCTACGACATGGGTGAAGGGTGTTCTGTCCGGCGCTTCGCAGTCCCCATTCACCAATCATCACAATATGAAGCCCAATGCCGCGAGCCTCCTTTGGGTGACGAGTTTGCAACGCGCCATACAGAACCCTGCGCGGCAAACTAATAATGGTCCAGGGCGGCTGGTGACGCACAATGCACTGCCGGCGTCGCATGGACAGACGTTCACGGTCTTGCGTGGGGATGGACTGTAGACGGTAGCACTGCATGTAAATACCGGCAGCCCTCGCGAGCCGCTGGGCGTTACAATTTTAATCCAATTTCATGATATATTATCCCCAGTCTTTCTGCATCAGAGATCAGGACATCTGTCCAAGTTCTGATATCTCTGCGACGTTGGCCAAGATCAGACATCATGGCTACGACTACTCACAGTTTCCCACTAGCCACCCACGATACCGATGCAGGGGGCGGTCCTGCCCCCGGTCCTGACTCTGGCGTGGAGGCGGGTGCCTCTGGCAGCTCCAATGCCATGGGCATCTCAACTGGAGGCTTGATCGCCGTCATTGTCGTCGTTGTCGCTGTAAGCGTGATAGGGGGTAAGTGAAGCCTCGAATAGCAGGCAGCACACCGTCCCTGGCGTTACTGACATTCTCCAGTAACCACGGCAACTCTCTTTTACGTCGCTAAAAAGCGCGAGTGGAAGGTCAGGGAGAAGGTCAGGAGATCGGCTCGCAAGGTCGTCACAGCTCTTACCCCGAGGAGGATGGAGTTTCCAGACTCGGTCAAGAAATCCAAGGCCTCATCTCGACGCGGCCGTGCAAAGATTGCGGATGATGTGCCGCCAACACCTCGCCTGCGCCCCAAGGACGTCGAGAAAGGACTGGCCCCGGCGGAGGTTGAGAGCAAGGGCCGCAAGTAGGAAGCCTGGACTGGCGTGTGGTTTGGAATAGAGCCGGTCGTGCCAAGAAGACACGTTGTCGTCTGCCAAATATTGTATCATATGTCCGCTGTTGCTTCTGCGAATTCGAGACTCTGGAGTTTGGGGGTTACATTTTTCTGAATGTGTTGGAGCTGGCACTCCGTCGAGCACCCGCTTTTCGCTTCTGTGGCGCTGGGGCTTCTTCTTCTTCGTCCATCTGCAGCTTCTTCTTTCCCGACTCCGGAACAAATGACACGTGTCTTTCTCCAACCACTTCGCCCCGTTGCGCTCTGCTTTCGCGCATCGTCCTCTGTTGTCTTGAGCCAAGCGCATTATCGCGCATTTTTGCGCCGTTATGCGATGAAGATACATGCATAACAACATCGTCTTTCGACTTGTGCGTAGGTGCAGGCTCGTCCTCGTCATCGCTCGACTCATCCTCGGAGTCCTTGGCTTGATACCGGGTCGGAGCTGCGGGATCGACAGGTTCATCGATGACCGTGCTTGGGTTGAGCATCTGAAACTCGCGGCTGGTTTCGTCCACCATGAAGTCCTCGTCCTCGAAGAGCTGGGCGAAACGCTCGTCTCCGAGAATACCAGCCTTGGTATCGACCTGGCCTCTATTCTCCTGCTTCTTGAGGAGCTTATCAACCAGCTTCTGGTTAACCTTGACCTTTTTGCTGCCTCTGATTCTGCTGGCGCGCTCCTTCTCGACTTTGTCCTTGACGCGCTTCATCCTCTCTTCCTCCCAGGCGTATGGGTTGGCGATCAGCCTAGCCTGGTCGTACAGTTTTTGGTCGACAAAGTATCCATGCATGTACGGGCGAAGGAGATTTGTCTTTCCAACCAAATGCGCCAGGCTGAGCTGCTTCAGTTCCGGCAGTGTCAGGAACTTGTAATTGTCGTATGTCTCAGTGTGCACTTCTTCGGCCATCTCTTCGACCATGTTGTCCAGGAACGAGCACCACTTGGGGGCGGGGCCGAGTTGGGGGACGAAGAAAGCATGTTGTTGCTTGCCCTCGTTCGCAGTCAAAAGCATGCCGGTGTTTTTGCACCATGCGACGTCGTTGATATCCACCACTGGCTCGACAGATGTCCACGGGTCCCCCGAGAGCTCGTCCCATATCTTGATTATGCGCTTGTCCGCAGACATAATCTTCTTTTCCTGAGACGAATTTGTCATGTGGATGAGTTTCTGCACAGCAAAACCGTAGCCGTGGTCCTTCTTAAGCAACGGCACTGGCCGTCGAAGATCGAACAGTTGGATCATGCCGGTCGAAGAGCCCGTTGCTAACGACAGACCGGTCGTGCTGAAATCCAAAGCGGTAACCTCACCATCGTGGCCGGCGAGCAGCGCCGCTCTAGACTTGGAGCGAGGGTCCCAGAACTCGACGGTTCCTATCGACGTTCCGAAAGCCAGCAGGTTGTGGGTACCTTCAGCAACGGCCGCGACGTTGACGCTCCCAACGCCAATGCCTCCTTGCAGGCCGCCCCCAGTATGGTCGTCACCACCGACGTCGACCTGGTACGACTTCATGAAGCGCCCAAGTTCCAGATTCATGCGAAATACCTCGCCTTTGCCATCGGCGTCAAGCCCGACGGCGGGTACGAGGGCCTCGGTGGCCTGGCGATCATACACCAAGTCTCGACCATATCTGGGTATTCGCACTTCGTAGTGGCATCCCATAGGCGTATGGAATTCGAGTCTTCGGTCTGTCTGAAGGTGCAGCGATTTCGAGTAGTCTTGCGAGAGGAGGACAAAGGAGTGGTTTAGTGAGTTGGTGTGTCGGGTGAAAGACAGAGAAAGCTGTGGGAGGTTGTGGACGTGGATTTGAGGCTTGTAGGTGCCGGTGCTCATGACCCATTCGCCATCTTCGCTGATTCGAACGCAAGTACTGGCTTCCTCGAACTCGAAGTCCTGCAGAAGCTCGACGCGGTTCTGATATTCCGGGTCGTTCTTCAGGCTGCGCTTGCGACGGCGGGCAAGCCAGTCCGGCAGCGGCCGCGCAGTCGACGCCCCCGAGATGGTGTACACGGGGACGGTCCCCGGGTTGGAGAGCTTCATGGCCGGCAGGAGATTGCGCGGCGTCAGAATCTCAAGGAAAGCCGGTGGAGGTGCGGTGGTAGCAAGCTGCATCCATCGGTCGCAGAAAAAATATCGAGGTGACCGGATAACCGATAAGGTGAAGAAAAAAACAGGTCCCCACAGCCGTTCAGTGCCTCGGTGAGGGACCCCACCGTGCAGGACTAGCGTCGGGTCTGACCGAGTCAGCTGGAGCCGAAAGATAACCCAGGCCCTGGTCGCGCTATAAGCTCTCTGACTGGCGCCCTCCAACTCCCTGAAGGCCCTCGGCTCCTCTCTACCTAGACTACTGTTCGTGGCCCTGTCATTTTCTCGTGCGACCACGCCGAGGTGCGACTCCATTGCACTTCATCGAGGACAATCGAGCCTTGGCCTCTCCCCTTCTAGCCCGTGGCCACTGCGACCTGCCGCCGGCTCTGCCAATCGATCGGCAGCCCTCTCTGCCGAAAGCCTCAGGCAGCGCCATCGCGGCGAGCCTCACGAGCTGCGTCGGCCCTATATCAACATCCGCTGAGATGGAGCCCGGGGCAGCGAAGGGCTCAAGAATTGCGCTTTACGGAAGGACCAGCCGAGGCCCGTCGCCTCTGCCACAGAACAGCACGTCGGCAAGCCCATCCCCAGCCAGCATCTAGTCTGAAGGCGTGTCTCGTGCAATTGGCGCCTCACTTGCTACGCGCGGAGCCTCGCATCTCGTGTGGCATCGCACAGGCTGCTGCGAGCGGACCACAGGACAAGCTGTCGATATGGATACTGCCGAATACGATACCAATACGCTACTTATAGTGCGTACACTTGCCGCGCATGAGGCGTTGGGGACTCGAAAGCTAATCCGTCCTGCAGAATAATATCGCATCCATCGCCTTTCGCGTCTATGAACCTCCTTCCGATCTGTCGCAAAGCTTTGCCTCGGTCGCCCTCGACATAGAGAACACCTTGAGGGGGGATGGCCATGTTGTCTTTTACGACGCCGCGCGGCGCGGTATCTGGCACTTCCAGTTCATTGGGAAGCAGGGCCATGACGACGTCACCAGCCACGGCATCGACGCTACGCTGGAGCTGTGTGGGCAGACGCTTGTTGTCAGTGAGGAGGGGGCTTTGGAGCCTGGGAGTCTCCAAAGAACTCGGCCTCAACAGCAGCAGCAGCAACAACAAGGGATACATACCCCGACAAGTTCCATATCCAGTGCATCCGCCCTTGATCAATCTCAGCGCAATGCTTTTATCTCGGCCTCGCAGGGTGCTGCGCCGAGTTCGCAAGACCAGGACGCAAAAGCCGCCGACTCATCGGGGTTTGAACCCAAGGCCGGAGTGACACCCAACAAAACGGTATATGAGAACTTTGTCATCGCGGTTCTTTTATCAATATCGTCCACTTTCTGCAATCGCAGTGGCGCAGTTCCTCTCAACTTTCGAACAGTGCTGCTCCCACCCGAACCGTTGGAATCCAACGACCCCCACGATGCCGACGCCGAGCAGTGCCCGGTCTTGGCTACGCTTAGGGCCTACCTGACAACAACAGGTGCTCTGGTGATCAGCTTCGGGGTCTCTCGCTGCAAGGGACTTAAATCAGTCGTTGACCTCGTTGCTACGAGCTCCGCACTACCAGGAATTCCCATCCTCGCTGCCCCGTTTGGGGTCGTGGCCCTCAACCAGTCTTCCTCTGCCGGCGAGGCTGGTACGGCAAGCTTAGCCCAAACACCAAATACTCAAGTGTTGAGTCTTCGCGGAGGGCCAGATGTCCATGACTCACTCTGGAAACAGGCCTGCCTCAAGATTCTGAAGCTGCGAGGCGTCGCTTCAGCAAGTTTATCGGACTGTTCCTGGGTGAGCCTTCTCGTGCCCAAGCCTAGGCTTCTAGATGCCTACAATGAGACCAAACGGGCTCAAGCTCTGGGCTCTGGGATACCAATACCCTGGCCGGGATGCCTTTGTTTCTGCAAAAGGGCGGTCGAAGTATCCTCAACGAGCCGTGTGGGCGACTCCATTCTGAGCGGTCACGAGGAGAACCACGATCCTCTGGGAAGCGCGAGAGGCTGGTTCAACACTGCCACGGAGAGGGACGAGAAGCTTTCGAAACGAAAAACCGAGCGGACTGCTGCATCGAAAGACGCCAGTTCTGCTGAATTCCGCGTGCCAAAGCCAAGTGCTCCGTCGCCCGTTGCTATCCGGCGTCCAAGTACGGCGACTGCTAGTGCCATCTACCCGACTCCGCCTGACGGTATTCAACATCCCAATGGCGTGACCCCGTCTTTTGACGGCACGTTGTCGAGTCCAGGTAATCCTCTGTCTGTAGCCCCGGCTACCGAAGCGGATCCGGCAGCCCTTAGCACGAGTGCCGTGGGCGACACGTTCGACGTTGAAAGCGACTTCAACGAACTGAAACAACAACGAAGCGAGAGCAACTTACTTGGCGAAGCTGAGCACATATTTGGTGACATGGGAGAGGACATGTTCGGTGATAACGATATAACGGAGGCCGACTTCAACTTCTTCGATGAGCAGCAGCCTGGCGACAGCGATTTCGATATGTTGATGGATGATGCTGGCGCGACCAATAACGCCAGTGATGAGGCCCCGAAAGCCGATGAAGAATCTCCCAAGGCAGCCGACGAGGCGAAACCTGAGCCTGTCCCGGACAGAGATGCCGTGGTCTTCGCTAAGCCGGAACTCAAGCATGCCAGAAGCTCTCGCAACGATACTGCTGGCCAACGGGGCCGAGATGCGCCATCAGGGGCTATTAAACGCGAGTCCAGCCCTTTCGACCCACATACCGTGTTCAAGCGAGTTCGAGCATCTTTGGCGGCGACCGAACGGGGCTCCAGCATATCCGCACCAGACTCCACTCGGATGGCGAGAATATTCGAGAGCATGAGCTTCGACGCGACTCTTCCAATGATCAACAAAAAGTATGAGCAGGGGGGACAGTTCGATTACAAAAAAATTGCGAGCACGGAAAAGCCTAGGCTAGAGCCAGGCATGCTCCCCGAAACTGACTATCTGAAGCGGCACGGAAGGCAGGGCAAGCGGTTGAGAGACCGCCGTCTGCACGCGGGCTCTCTGGTGAGGACCTTGACGGGAATAGAACCACCAACGTCACATCCTAGCCCAACGAAAGTCCAAGGCTCACTGTCAGATGACGATGACAGTAGCGTTGGATCCGATCAAGATGATACGAGCTACACAACCGAGGAGCCGACGTCGCCGCTGAAGTCTAGCGTCAAAGTCGTGGCCCTGGACGATGATGCCACATCACAAATCACCTCTCTGAGAGAAGTTGAGCCGCCTGAGGAGCCTAACCAGCATCTTGCAATAGAGCTGCCAAGGCTGTCTAAGCCGGAGATGCCAGAATTGCCGCTCGCACAGCTCTTCTCCGACCCGGAGCCGCTATCACTGGACCTGTCTCTCAATGACGATGACTTGATTCAAGTTGCACAGATTTTAACCGAACAGGCCGCTATTGGCTCGCTCGACATCGGCAATACGCAAGAAGGGACCCTACCACAGCTTGCCACGAACCTCAGCTGCCAGTCGCTGTCAGTGGATGCAAGAAACGCGATGCGCATTTTGCGAGATATCGTGCCGTCGTTACTGAGGGGGGCCGGGACAACCAGCCTGAAAGGATTCCTCGACATCCCAGACATTCCACTCCTGGGGCAGCCAAGTCGACTGCAGCCTCGGCCAATTCCTGGAAGGGATCCCAACGCGGAGCCACTGCGACCGAGCAACCTCTACCAGATCCCGGGCCCCCATCTCGAAGTCCGCAGATCTGAATTGAAGCTGTCCGTGCTGCCATCCGCTGTCCCATTCTGGGAAAGTCTCGGCCTCGCGCCATCATCTGGCGGCAAGGACGTAAACGCCATTTGTGTCTTCCCAGGATGGAGTGGGATGATGGATAATGTAAAGACTTTTCTGGGACGCGTGAAAAGCGTGTACGAGATGTTGAAGCTTGGGTCTTTGGAGAGCATGCCTTCATCTGCTGACATGGAAGACGGTATTTTGCCATACGAAGTTGACAGAATCTCAACGTCACCAGACGCAACCATGACCGGACACGGATCGGCCCTTATCGAAGTCATGGAAACCCTGCGAGGAGCAATGTCCAATTTGACAGTCACCGAAACGAACGTTGTCGTGTACTTTGTTTACTCCCCAAGCAACCCCGGGACGATTGTCGAGGCATGTGTTGCTTTCCAGCGCTTCTTTGATTCTTATCGGAAGGCATTGGCATCGCAGAGAGAAACCGCGCAGAATGAGTTGGTATTGCAACTGGTTTCGGCGGACTTGTTGTCATCGGCGACCTCGGTGGTGGTCACGCCTGCTCCGGAGCTCATCAAACTCTGTATGGAAACGTACGATCGGTGCACTCTCTTTGGTGGCCCGATGCCGGCGCCAGCGATAAGACTGGAACAACCGTTGCCACGAATCATCGATTTCAAGCTCACGATATCGCCGTCGGCATCACTCATCCGAGAAAATTCGTGTATCCACGTTGCTTACGCGCCGAGTGTGGATGGGAGATGGATCACAGCGGCATGGACGGATGACCGAGGAAGCCAACAAGAAACGGCTTCTTATTGCTTGGGACGAAAAGGGCGGCCTCAGTCTCGGTCCATGAACGAAGTCGCACACGAAATATGGGAGTCCACCTTGGACCTGATATCCGTATGGAAGGTCCATTGGCGCATCATCATTACGAAATGCGGGCCGATGGATCAGCAGGAGGTTGACTTTTGGGTTGATTTGGCTCGTACCGAGATCAAGGCGTCGGTGGCCATGATACTGATGACTGTCGACACGAATCCGTCCTTGCAACTGATACCTCCGGTCGTCAAGCTTCCGCAGCCATCGGCTCCGTTTTATACGACACCAGTCTCGACGCCGCAGGCCAGCATCGTGTCGCCTGAACAGAGCGGTACGCCGGCCACACCGGCCAAGGATGCCAATGCCACGGCCGCGACGCCGGGAGCAGATGGAGCGGGCGAGACGGACTCCGACGCGGTGCTTTCAGACATCACGGACCAGACGTGGGGGGCCGTGGTCGGTCACCGCCTCAACAACTCGTCGAGCGTCCTGGAGGTACACCCTGCACTGGTCAGTGGATACTTGATCAAGCGGACAGGTGCAAGGATCGAAGACGCGCCGGTTCTGATGGAAGTCAACCTCATCCACACGGATGCCAGCCCTCGCGCGTATGAACCGCTGCTGAGAGAGATGCTGAGCTACTTCAGGGGGCTGGGCACCCTGGCACGGGCCAGAGGAGTCGTGCAGCGAGAGACGGATGTTCGCCCCTGGCATGTCGCAGCCGCCGAGAAGGCTGTGCGAGCAATGTATCTACTCATGTGAGGTCGGTGTAGGGGAGGGGAGTCATGCATGGTTAGGATACGGTGGTGATACCTGGCAGGTGTTTCGTGGGCTCGAAAGGGACGCATGGCGTTATTGGGACTATTGGACATGCACTTTGAAGAACAGTTTGGGATAGTACTCATCGATTATACTTGGGTAAGAAGAATCAGACCCGACTATGACTCAGGCCTGTTTGATATGGACAGTGTGATTGATGGTCGTGGCCTTGGGAAGCGTGAGGTGGCTGACGGGGTGCAGGGCAGTGCTAGTGAGGCTGGCTGTCAGCGTATGCATTTATCGGAACGGCCCGCTAATTATGACGCACAGAAGATGGCGATGTTGGACCTTCGAGTCACAGCAAAAAGATGAACGCACAAAACAGCCCATGATTTCCAAATGAGTCAGCTTTCGAGATTACACCAGTTCCGCGAGTGCGGGGAGCAGGGGTGATATTAACAGTCACTTCTTGAAGCTCAGTTGTGTGGTCAAGGCGGGAAGACAAAAACTGACGGATAGCGACATGCTGTGAAGGATCGTCCATCGATACACCTGACATCACAACAACGTACACTCACAACAACTTACACTCACAACGCATTTCCAATGTTTCCGCAATAATGGAAATAGCAGCAGACCTGGGGAGTCTCCCAGATCACCTCCTGCTCGACGTGGTCGGGTACCTGGACACAGCCCGGGATGTGTCCCACCTCGGCTCCTCTTCACACCGCACGCACAACCTGATACACCACGATGGCTGGAAGACGTTCGTGCGAACTCGGTTCCCGTCTCTCACGGTGCCGTCGAGCGACTCGGCCAGATGGGGGTCCGTCGCGGACCGGCTGACGTACCTGGACCGGTGCTGGGAGAAGCGCGCCTTCATGTTCAGCTGCTTCCAGGAAGCGGCGCAGAAGCGCGAACGCGGATACAGACAAAGGCAGAGGCCTCGCCACGGCCAGTCGGTCACGTTTCAGAGCGTCGTCGACGCGCAGCTGGTCTCGTCTACGCAGGATGAGATGCTGGCGTGCGGCGCGGGAGAGGACTTGTTTGTTCAGTGGCGACGGACAGACGGCACATCCCCCGGCACCTGGAGAAGCCTTTTGGGGCGAGAGACGGGGTACGCCGCCGGGACTGGCGACGTGACGGCTGTCTCGGCTATTGAGAGGGACTCGCAGCCAGAGGTCATCGTGGGACGCGCAAATGGAGACGTTCAGCTACTTTCTGCCGCCGACGACGACTCGTTTGGCCAGCCGGTGAAACGGCTACTGCCTCTAGACCACGGCGAGGTCAACCCGCGAAGCTCACCGGGACAGCTCGCCGTCACATGGACCGAATGGAACCCACAGACGCAGATGATCGCCCGCTGCAGAAGCTCCCTCCTCGCCCTGTACAACCTATCCACGCAGGGCGAGGCCGAGCTCAAGCCGATGGTCTACTACAACGCCTCCAAGGGCGACAGAGAGGGCGACGCCTCGCTCGTGCTCTGCGCCAAGTTCATGGGCAACGACACCATAGCGTGCGGCATCGGCGGGAGCAGTGAGCCGCTCCGCTGGGGCAAGATACGGCCGACGGGTCTGGAGCTCAGCCCTGCCACCTACTACGACGGCGGGAAGGCGTGCGATGCGTTTACGGCGCCGAGGGGGACGGTGCGGGCGATAGAGCCGGTCGGAGGGGCCAAGAGCGAGAACCTGCTTCTCAGTGCTTGGGACGACGGGAGCTACAGGTTGGCAGCCCCCTTTCCGACCCGACGTGGTGCAACCGCGTTCTCGTGCTAACCGCAGCAGGCTTCTGGACATGCGAACGCCGTCGCCCCACGATGCTGTGTACCGCGACCGCTTCCAGCCGTACCACCCGGGCAGCTCTCTCCTGGTCTATGGCACGGAACGCTTTGTCGCCGGCGGGAACCGAGAGCCAGTCCTTCGGCTCTTCGACTTCCGGTGCCCCAAGCCCTATTTCCACTTCAACGCCCTGCCGTGCTCCGACCAGTCTCCAGCCCCCGAGCCTCCAGAGGTTGCACAAGCGCGAAGCCACGGTCGGCAGCGAAACCGCTCGACGCTACCAACCGAAGAGGCGCCATCGCCATCTGGCCACTGCGACCCTCCGGGCGCCGGGCTCTGCAGCTGGCACGCGCAGTCAAGGCAGCCCAGCTGGCGGCCGGATGCGACAATGTACCTCCACGCGGAGAACCGTGGCCCCGTGTTCTCGCTGGCCAAGGCCTCGGACCTCTCCGGCTCGTTCTACTGCGGCCTGCGCGGCGAGGTCGTGGAGGCAGCGCTGACGCTCGCCGGGGACATCACCCAGGAGACTGCGAAGCGCACGGCACCGCCGGGATGGACAATGGTCGGCGGCAAGCAGGCCCCTTCGGACGTCACCATCATTGAGACCGGTATCAGCAGGTGCCACAGCGAGGGCTGGGTGGGCGCCGATCCCATGGCGTCGGTGGCCCTGTATCACCACCACCCGTTTGGTTCCTCGCAGTACGCGCTGCAGGAGCCGCCCGAGAGGAGCCGCCTGGACTCGGGTGTGCGGAAGCGCGAGGGGTCGTTGGTAGTCCGCCCGCGAAGACGCCGCGGGGCGTAGGGCGGCTTGTATTCAGCGACGCTTTAGACATCTAGACGAAACAGTCATACTAGACGACTTGGGGCACAGAGACGACACGGGGCGTGTTGCTGTACAAGTGTATTCTATATAGAACATGCAGGTAAAGATACGGCAGCTTTATAGCTTGGATTCCGGTATGATGAGGGACAGGCGCTCTCTCAGCGCCGTCTCGGCCTCCGATTCGATGCGCTTGACCAGGACGTCGCACGTCGGGATGTCGTGAATCAGGCCAATGACCTGGCCCGTCGTCCACACCTGCACACACAGTCCCGTCAGCAAGAGCCTCATCGCCGGCAGGGAACGGGCCGCCACTTACACCGTACTCGGGGTCGCCGTTGACGAAGACCTCCTTGCCGCGCTTGCCGCTGACGAGGGCGGCCACCTCGGCGAACTCACCCGTCTTGCTCTCCTGCTCGACCTTGAGGGCCTCGAGGGCGACCTTGTTCTTGTACAGGCGGCTGGTGTTGCGCCAGCGGCGCAGCAGCAGCGTCGTGTCCGTCTCCTGCGCCTTGACGATCTCGTCCTTGATGCGCTGGTGGATGGGGGCCTCGACCGTGGCCATGAAGCGCGTGCCCATGTTGACGCCGCAGGCGCCGAGCACGAGCGCCGCGGCGAGGCCCCAGCCGTCGGCGAAGCCGCCCGAGGCGATGAAGGGCACCTTGAGCGTCTGGCGCGCGCGGCTCAGCAGGATGAAGTTTGTGATGTCGCTCTCGCCGACGTGGCCCGCGCACTCGAAGCCGTCGATGCTGAGGAAGTCGACGCCGAGCTTGACGGCGCTCTGGGCGTGGCGGATGGTGGTGCACTTGTGCAGCACGGTGACGCCGGCCCGCTTGAGCTGCGCGATGACGGGGCCGGGCGAGTTGCCGGCCGTCTCGACGATGCGGATGCCCTCGTCGATGACGGCCTGCGCGTAGGCGCCGTAGTCGGGCGGCACCATGGCGGGCAGCAGGGTGATGTTGACGGCGAAGGGCGCCTTGGTCAGCGTGCGGCAGCGCTGGATCTCGGCGCGCAGCGCCGCCGGCGTGGGGAAGATGAGCGCCGTGATGATGCCGAGGCCGCCCGCGTTGGACACGGCCGAGGCGAGGTCCGCGGTGCCGACGTGCATCATGCCGCCCTGGACGACGGGCACTGCGACGGGGTCAGCATCGTCTCGGCGAGGCGTGGCCGCAGGCGCGGGAGCGCGTCGCGGGGGAGCGCACCTCGGATGCCCAGCCGCCGGGTCAGTTCTGTCGCAAGAGGCATGGCGACGGCTTCACGACGTCTGTCTGGTGGTGTTGTGGAGGTGGATGCTCGACGAGGATGGATCGCGAATGAAAACGCAAGGCCAGACTACCACGGAACAAAGAACAGGACGGTACGTCTTTCTCTATCGCTTCGAAACGCTGCCCCAGAACACAGATCTAGTGATGATGCGCAGTCTTAAAAGTCTCAATAGAGGTCACACGGGGGGCCCGCGTTGCGCCATGATCATCAATACGATTTAGGCACCGAGATGCCGAGGTCCTAGCCCCAGATGCCCCACATTCCCACGGCAAGCGGGCTTCGGCCCCGCGGGGGACTCACATGCTTGCTCTTTGACACCTGGGGAACTTGGCCTCCTCACCTCACGGGATCCGGAGACGCCTCAAAAGTCCGGAATTCGGTGCACGTCCTAATGGGGGCATGATGCCGGATGGGCCCCTGTCCAGCATTGGGAGAGCCATTGGGAGAGGGCTCTTAGAAATCCATCCTTGGCGATCAACCTAAACTTCCGCGTGTAACGGCTCTCGGCTCGGACTGATCATATCATCAACCTTCACAGTGCACGCGCAACAGAGATTTAGCGAGTAGAATTCACCATCTGCGTTCAGTGCCGCTTCGTACACGGTCGGAGCCCCATCTCCCTTCCTGTCCACACTTCCCCAGGTATCACATCCGACTCTCGGCCATAAACTCCAATAAACTCCCTCTCCATTGCGTCCCCAGTGTCGCCGTCTGCTCAGCCCATACGCCTTGCTGGCCTGCTGCTTCGCCTGATCCTTTCCAGCTCACCCTACGTTGGCTTCCGGTGCAATCCTGCCTATAGAGCGCCTTTGTTGTGTCTTTTCCACCAAGTCGGCGTACCCGTCCAAGCTCGCCCCCATGACCCTTACCAGGTCAAAGATGTGCGTTCCCTTGAATGTCTCGGCCCAAAGCCTCACCACGGCACTCGCCAATTGCCGGAGCTTCGCGCTGTCGCTGGTTGCCATCTCCATCTGCCCGGAGCTCGAACTCGGCCCTGATAGCGACGGGTCGATAGGTACCGCAAATTCCGTCTCGTCCAGCATGCGTCTTACCATCTCCAACAGATTCTTTTCTTCGGGGGATGCTGGCGGGTCCGAGGGCGTGATGGCAGCGAGGGTGAGGAGCCACTTGGCGAGCAGGAGAGCACATTCAAAGTTGCAAACTGCACCGTCTTGTTAGCTCCCACGATCGAGTTTGGATCAAAGCCCGAAGAAAAGAAGCACTTACGGGAGTGCTGAATGCTCCACTCGGTCGACTTGGCCCTCGCGACGTAGTTGACCCCAGCCTTGACCAGCATTGACAGCGCGTGGACGGCCTGGAACACGGCTCGGTGCAGTCTCAAGCTCCTCAACAGCACCGGCGTGGCCCTCAGCGCCGACGCAATCAGCATCGCATCCCTCGTCTCCAGCGACCTGCTCGGCGGGATATCGGTGTAGAGCCGTATGTACGCGAGGCGCAGAAGAGCCGTGGCATTAAACGTCAGCGAGCCACCGGTGAGCGAGTCGCCGCTCATGAAGTGCCCCGACTCTGCGGCCTTTAATTGGTGCCGGTTCTCGAAGCTCGTCTGCCACACACGCAGCGCCTGCGTGACCTCTTCCACGTCTTCCGGTTTCAATGTCCGCTGGACATCGTATGGCGAACCAGCCGCGAATGATGTCTGTTTCAGAAGATATACATGTTGAATCAAAGCGTGTATTAAAACGTAGTGGCCCAGGGACGATAGGTTCGTCGGAAGCCCCTGGTTTGTCCGGCCAAAGAGCCGCGAAAAGGCCTCGTGTACGGTGATCTCGGCTATGGGCGTCGACTGTCGAAGTTCCTGCCACTGCCATGCTGTCTCGGCGCGCCACAGCCGGGAGCGCAGGGGTAGATAGAGGTTCAGTTCGGATGTCAGAAGCAGAGGGGGCATGTCGTATGCAGTGCTGCAGAGATTAAAGAAGCAATACGCAATTAGCTTGGTCCTGTTGGCACCCTCGAGCCTTATCCAGGCATCCCAGTCGGCAAGGACTGCCTGGCTGGTCTCTACACTCAGGCCCTCTTCCCGAATCAGGATGGCCAGGGTGCTCTGTAAAGACAACGCGTCCTGCAGAATCGTTTTGGCGCCCCAGAGGCCAACCGCAAAGAGTAGAAGCACTGCTTGAATTGTTTCCAGTCGAGCTTGTGGGGTGTTTGGAGAACTGTATCACGGCAGTTAGTGCTTATACGCTCCGCTGTAAGCAGAGGCAACACTCACTACGGCTCACGGTGCGTGTCCTGAGTTGTCGGTCGTTCTGACTGCGCCGAGGCGAAGGAATGGCGGTAGCTAATGCTGGGCGACGGCCGTGTAGAGTGCGGGCTGTACGATGCTGCAGTCGGCAACAGCGCATGCAGCTCGGAGCTGTGCCGCCTCCGGATCTGCTCCGTGGCAACGGCCTTGGCCGCGTACCAGAGGGCATACCCTCGGTTGCTCTCAAACCGGTACTGCGCGCCAACGGCAAGGATGGCGAGTAGCAGCTCCGGCGCCAGCTCTGCCGGCGCAAGAGTAGGCAGGTGGAGAAATGGCAGGTGCTCATGGAAGCCGCTGATGTACCCTTCGAGGAACCTGGTGAGGGTATGGCGAGACGGAAAGACGAAGTCGCTCGGCAAGACGGACGAGTACTCGTCAATGCGGGTTTTGATGGCGTTGTGGTCAACAGCTGAGATTCGAAGAGACGGCGCCTCATGCGCTCGAGAACTCGGGTCCATAGAGTCGCGCAGGTCCGGGGCGAGAGATGCGAAGCGCGAGGGAAACTGAGACGAGGGCCGTGAGGGGCCTCTCTGGTGCATCTGGGCCGGCGGACGGGACCACATGGCCATCTGCTGATCTGGTTCGAAGTGCGGAGGGAGAAGATGCGGCGCAGCGCCGAAATCGTCCAAGAACAGGTCGTAGTCATCGTACTGCGGCTGTGGCGGCTGCGGAGCAAAGCCAGACGCCAGAACCTGTTGTTGATCCTCTCGAGGTCTCTCGGCGTACCCTGCCAAATGCTCTTCGTAGCCCTTGACAGCGACATGGCCATTATGATGCTGGGACATATGATTCATCATGGGCTGCATGGTGTTGACCTCGGTGGCTAGCGCGGCATCCGACAGGACGTCGAGGTTACAGGCGGCCGATCTGGGCGTGCCACGGGGATCCGGGGGCACGGGTGCCGGCCCGGGGATGGGATTCACGGGGCCATGGTGATAATGCTGCTGCTGCTGCTGCTGTTGCGGAGGTGGAGGCCGCGCCGCGGCTTGGTGCATCCCGATAGCATCCGTGTTGACATGGCCGTCGGATACGGATGGCTTCTGGGAGGGGGTTCCGGAGGACAGCTTCCTCGGCCGGTTGTTCTCTTTGCTGCCTTCATTAAGGTGAACAAGCTTCTCGTGCCTGACGAGGAGATCACTGATGTCCATATAAGCATTTGTGTTCCAGAGCGTGGCGTTTGAGGCAAGATGTGTGCTGTGTGTAAATGGTTCTCTCGGGGGTGTATGCAGGTATGTATGCAGTGTGTATGTGCAATGCCAAGTCCGGAGACCTGGGGAGTGGAGCAGGAGAAGTGTTGGGCCAGATCACGAACTATATCGAGGAAGGGGGGGG